>JAOTOM010001997.1:0-86943 GCA_034440615.1 Ashinkailepas kermadecensis | reverse complement strand
AAATGACAAGGTAATTGAGATAGGAAAGGTTGCTTGTAATTTGGAAGAGGAGGCACCTGAGAGAGAAGAGGAGTCCACCAGGAGATAAGAGGCCACCCTTAAAATGGGCAAAGATAGAATGAAAACGCAGAACATGAGGCCCCCAAGACGTGAGAGGAGGCCCCTAATTTGAAAAAAGAAAGCCTCTAGAAGAGAACAGGAGGGTCCCCTGCCGGACTCGAGAGGAGTCCCTCAAGACGGAATAGGAGGTCTCCAGGGCCAAATTAGGCCCCGACGACCGGAAGGAATTCCCAGGAAACGAGAGAAGATGGGAGTGGGATAGGTAGCAGGTATGGAAGGAGGCGAGGTTTCCAAAATTGAAGATCCCCTCAAGACCCCTCAAGCTTTGCGAGGTCAAAGGAGGAGGCCCACGAGGCGTGGCAGGAGGCCCCTAATTTGGCAGAGGATGCCCCTAAACATGAGAGGAAGCCCCATGCCATGTTAAATTGGCCCCAGGATGTGGGAGGAGGCCCTCCAAAACGGGAGAGGAGGACCATTGAATATGGAGGAGGGTAGGACGCACGAGGAGACATCCAAAACCGGCAAAGAGGCTCCAGGAAATGAGACGAGACCCCTAAGACGCGAGAGGAGGCCTATAATTTGCAAGAAGCCCCTGAAATGGTAGGAGTCGTGCCGGGGTACTTGAAAATCACGATATGGGCCCAAAAAGTCCAGCCGGGGCCCCTGAAAATCACGCTGAGCCTAGGGGTACCAAAAAGTCACGCCCGGACCATGAAAATCACGCTAGGGGCACGATAGGTCGTACCGTTCCCCAACAGTATCATTGGGACACAAATGAAGCCGGGGCAGCGAAAAACAATCCGGACATAAATAATCACTCTGGGGCCCCAACAATGACACCAAAAGCATCCAAAACGTATTGGACCCCACAAAGTGTCCAGGTCGCTGAAACTCGCGGTAGGGATCCAAGCAAATCACGTCGGGACACAAAATATTACATTGGACTAAAAAAGTCGTGTTGCAGCCCTTGAAAATCACATTGGGGACCAAAAAAGGCCGCGCCTGGACCCCAAAGGTTGCAGCTGCCCCGAAAATCAATTATCAACCGGAATGTCACTCTGCGCCCCAAAAAAATCGGGTCAAAGTCCCCCAAAACCCGTTGGACACTGGAAAAAACGTGTCAGGGCACCAAAAAAATCGCACCTGGAGACCGAAGAATCGTACCGGGACCCAAAAGTATCAAATCAGGACCTCTAAAAAAAATAGAACTCGATGTCAAAAAGTTCACACCGAGACTCGATCGAATTGACCCCAGCACCGGAAAATTAAGAACAGGTCCGGACAAATTACCCGGAGGGCTTTATACTCGGAAAGGTGCCATCGGCTGAAAAAAATCTCCTTCGGTGGCCGCAGTGGCATATCAAAGGGGCAAATGCCCCTCCCTCCTAAGAGGGATATGCTCCCAAGAATCGAGCCGAAGCCCCCAAAAGTCGCGCTGGGGCCACAAAAATTCGCGTCGGTTCACCAGAATTCGCATAGGGGCTCCAAGTAAATACGGCGGGCCCCAGAAAACTCGCTCCGAGGCCCGAAAATCTGCAACAGGAACCGCCAAGATCGCGTTGGGGTCACAGCTAAGTACAACGCGCCCCGCAAACTCGAACCGGTCCCACCAAATATCGCGCTCGGACCCACAATTCCCATCGGTAGTACCAAAAAATTGGTCTGGACATCAAAAATTCACGTCGGTTCTGCCAACAATTGGTGTCTAGGGCCCCACATAAGCACAGTGTGACCCCCAAAGTCGCATCGGTATCCGAAAAATAAAGCCGGAACCCTCCAAAATATGGATGGATTAAAAAAAAAGTCCGCGTCAAGGAAATGGTTCTGGAGCACCGAACATATCATCAGATGCCTTCACAAATCGCGTACGGCATGGAAAAACATACCGGAGCTCGAAGAAAATCGAGGTGAGATACAAAAACATGGCGCCAGGGACTCGAAAAATCAGGACGGGTTCGGAATTTAAAGAAAATTCAGAAGAGATCCACAAAAATCGCGTTGAGCCCAGGTAACTGGCGTTGGGTCCCTGGAACCACGCGCCTGGGCGCGATAAGTCGCGCCAGGACCCATAAATATCGTACCGAAGCCCCAAAATCGTACTGGGGCCCCACAAAAGTGCGTCAGTAGCCCAAAATATACACAGCGGGACCCTAAGAGCACAACGGGGACCGAAAATGCAACTGGCCATCTAAAGCGAAGTCTCGCAAAAAGCGACAGGGCCCTAAAACATGAGTTGCAGCCCTAAATACATGGAACTCTAAAAAAAAAAAAAAAAAACATCGGAAGCTCTCAAGGCACACAGTGCCCATGAGACCGCACAAGAGCCTAAAAAGAGGCTGGGGCCGCAAAAAGCAACATGGTCCCAAAATGAAAAACAAACACCGGGCACTAAGTAAACACATCGAGATCATTGAAAGCGCCCTGACAACTAAGAAAAATCATCGGTGCACAAAAAAGGAACAAACCCTAAAACGAGTAGGGGTTTCGAAAATGCGTTGGGCCTCTAACAAAAATGGATTGGAGCCCTAAGACACATCCGTAGACGAAAAAATACGAAACGGGTCCAAAGACCCGTTTCGGGTCTTTGGACACTCGGCAGGGACTCGGTTTGACAGCCAACCTGGAAGCAGGTTTAATCAAAGATATGAGGTGCATCAAAGCTCAGCGGGTATCCGCCTTTCTTCACCATAAAATATGGGAAGTAGGGAACCAATGATCGAATTTCATTAATCGAATTTTCGCAGCGAACGCCCATACGAAGCATTTCATCACGTCAGATATGGCGCAAGTCTATTATGTGGCAGCAATTAGCAAAGCGTAGGAGGCCCAGCAGAATCCGTAGCATCGCACGAAGTGTGGCGAATGCGCCGAATGCGCAAAATGGGTGTGCACGTGCACTAACGTTGGCGTCGTGGCGATCGGGCACTCTGAACTGGAATATCTGAAATTGGGAAATTTTACATTTTAAAGTGATTTGTGTCGGTGTAATTTCAGCAGTGCGAGGTGACTTATCAAGGGATACCAAAATAATATATTCGAACAGGGTGGGAGAGCTAGGGTTGAAATCCGACGAATCAGAAACGATAGTGGTAGATTAGGCCCCTCGACAGGATAATTCAGTTGGTCACTAATTATTTTATTTAAAAAGGTCCCCTTTGATAAAATAGTGGTCGAAATCGGAAGACTTTTTATTGAGTAGGTGGGCCCCCTCCAAGTACGTTTGTCCCCCCCCTCCCCTTGACGCAAATATAGGTACGTCACTGGTCCCCCAATAATTTTCAGAAACATACGCCCATGGAAGAAAGCCAACATTGATGGGGAAAATTCCCCCTCACAAGCATACAAAACAACACTGATGGCCCATATTAAATGGGAGAAATGATGTTTTTAAATGTATTTTCTTCCTACAAACTTGTCTTCTGTGATTACAGCCTGTATGATTAGAGCTTCCCAGCTTCAGTACCTTCTCAACGACATAATTTGCAAAACGGTACAGCACAGCGATAACCATGGGCGTGACGGCGTGGAATTTGAAGGCTTTGCATTATTTATGCAGTGTCATTGTTACATTGTTGCATTGCCATTGATGCATTGTTGTTCAATGCTTGTTCTTGCCGTGAATTTATTTGCGGAGGATTTGCTATTTTAGTTTCTGTGCCAAGTGCCTTGCAGCCAGCACCAAATGTTATAAAAATAAATAATTCCTAAGATGATCAGAAAACCAATTCAATCCACTTCTCGTTGTCACCTTCGCGAAATTGTCGTCCTAGGACTGAGAAATGATCGTTTAAGCTTGTCTATGAGATCAAGCTGGTGGGAATGACTAACAGTAGTGACGAACCTTGCTATATTCAGTTAAACTTGGTGGACATAGAAGCGGGTTGATCAATGGGAGATGTCTTTAAGATATGCTCAGCACCAGCCCCACCAGCTCGCTGCAATCTAGAGGTCAGCGGGATATTCTTCTCGTCGATAAAGCATAAAGATATTGGTTTATTTTGTCACCGACGTATTTATGCACATTTGCTTATTTATGCCCTGATGTGGCTCAGTTCTCAGCGAAAAAAGAAGATTTTTGCTATTGCGTTTTGCGTAAATGATGCACCATGCCAAGAACAAACAAGACATCAATATGAAATCATGTTCCCCATTCGGGAACCATACTAAGAGCCTAAAAAGCAATAGGAGGTCCTAACACAGTGGAGGATCGGGGAGCAGGAGATCAACATTGCCCCCCCTGGAAGAATTTCGTGGCGACGCCACTGCATAACGGCCGGCCGGCACTTACCGCGGCCAGTCAGTCATTAACAACGAACGAAGGTAGGTGACCACGCCGTCAGGAGCGTACCGTCCTTTGTCTGTACCCGGATCCAGTCCGCCGTCTGCCACTCTGCACGGCACGGTGTGGACGGAAACTTTCCTTCCCAAACACCACACTTGGATACTTCTTACTTACTTACTTACTTACTTACTTACTTACTTACTTACTTGCTTGCTTCTTACACTTACTTACCTGGCATCCAAGTGAGGAGGGAGGGAGGCCATCCAAGTGGAGCGAGCGAATCCCACACTCGCCCAAATTTCGTCCCAATCAATAGCCGCCCATAACACGCCGACGTCCGCCAAGGCCGCGTCAGAGACGAGCGCTGCACGGCCCAAGGCCGACCGTGTCGAGGCGGCCGGCGTGTTCGTGTGTGGCACGCAGCCCTAGTTAAAACCCAGTGTCGTCGGCATGCACGACGCGTTAAAGTTGTATACGTGTATTAGCCGAGGTAGTGTTGGTTTTCGTAGGCGTACAATGCTGGCGACAGCCACGAGAGGCGTATTGTAACGCGGCCATCCCCTGGAATAAAGGAGCTTGTTTGGCCACCGAAAAAAACAAAACACCGGGAAACCAGATGATTAATTGTGTGCTAGTGGTCCTGGTCCATGGGCGCTTCAGAAGCGCACACGACTCTTGTTTATGTTGCAGCGATCGACAAGCGCTGACAAAGTCCGGTTAAAACAGGCGATGCTATGTAAGCATATCGTTTCAGTCGTGAGGGCACGCACTCGGCTCTATCTCGGCGGCTCCGTCTGACATTACGGCTTAAATATTTCATCGACAGCCGTCACGTGATTTCGACCGCCGTCAAGGGCGGACAATCCTGTGGAGCGCATCCTGCAGCATGCAATGATTTACCTGTAAGTTGCATTCTCAAATTGGTCCTCACGAGCCTTCCACCTCAAGTCAGCTTCATAAACCCCACGCCACATGTCACCCGAACCAGTCTAGGCATTTCATCACGTGAATACTTAGTTAAACCTATCGCCAGTATCACATATTGTAGATATTGTATTAAGGAAATTGGGTGGCTTACTTGGCACTGCATGTGATCAGACCGTTTCACAATGGCCACTAGCGGGAAGTAGTCGTTATGACATAACAATCGCGAAGCCAGGCCATATAAAGAACTTTGATCTGAGCATGCTTAAATAATATAAGCGACCAAGCCAGCCTATAATAACAAACAGAGCATGCTCAATTAGCGAAAACGACCAGTTGCAATCCGGTGACAGCTTGTTTACGCACAAACCCATCTGAAAGTAGATATCTGGATCCGAGCCTGGGATGTCGTCTAGCAGGAATTTTGGAATATAACGGCCACTAGCGGGAGGTAATTTTCATGGCATCCCAATGGCGGACTCCGGGCATGCCATTGACATTGATCTGAAAACGCTTAAATTACATCATCGGCGAAGTCAAATGAAACAAACAGAGCATGCTCACTATCTAAAACGATCAGTGTTTCGTCCAATAACAGCTTGCTTCTGCACAAACCATGAAACTGTTTATCGAGATCCGCGCGTGGGATGTCTAGTCGGAAACTTGGGAAGTCAGAATACGCGAACCTGACTTCCGAAGTAAACGCGATGACAACAGCTTCTTGCGAATTCAGTGGTCTTCAAATGTCAAGACTTGCGAGCAGGTTCCCGCCTGATCAATATCGCCAACCAGCTTCGACTACGATAAGTGATTGGCTCCCTCTAGTAGTTATAACTAATGATAATTCACGTCTAAAAAATTACGTCATTTGTGCTCTCATGAGTGGCGGATCTAATATTTTTTTTTTCAAGGGGTAGGGCATCCCCCACTTCCATGCCCCTAGCATGATCATTTTGTGTTGGAGGCGTGGGGGAGGGGAGTGCGCTCCGAAAATATCTGGGCTTGCAGGTAGCATAGCGCCATAGCTGGTGCAAGTCTTCCTGGGTTTTGTGGCATCGAGACAGTTTGCAGCACATATTCTTAGCACACAAGGGGAGCAAGAAACACGTCTCCTCTCATGGCTTCGGGAAAAATAATTCGAGAGAGAAAAACGATAAAGTTTGTGATGAAAATAAATCAATAATACAACAATCACCCGAAGGTCGAATTCGATCTTCGAATGTGAACAAAATTGGTTTAGGAGGTGGGGAGGGAGATGGGCAGTGGGAACTAAAGGACCACTTGAGACCTGACAGACCCCTGCCCCACTTGAGAGCTGGTGATCCTAGTGAGGTAGAGGTACCTTGAGAGATTGAGAGGCTGGATGGCTAGTAGAGGCCAGGTGCCGATGTGAAGTGCCTCTTGCCATTTCACGTGAAGGTTACGTGAGTGGCCCCGGGGAGATGTAGACGGTCCTGGGAAGATGAATAGGATCTCAAAGTTGATGCAGAGCGCCCACGGGCCGACGCTGAAGTCCTCTGGCCGGGCCAACGTGAAGGATCTCGAGGGGGACGGAGGAACCCCGGGTCGGTGGATGGCCCCGGAGTTACGGAGAGGGTCCCGCCCAGCAAAAAGGGTCTTTGAGTCAACGAAGAGATTCCCTCATCCGAAATGATGGGCCTTAGCCACTTGAAAATATTTCAGGTTATCGGAGAGGGTCCCAAACCGACATGTAGGGCCCCTAGGCCAACGAAGGGCTCCAAGCCGATGTGAAGGAGCCTGGACTGACGAAGGTAGCCCCGGATTGTCGGAAGGGCTATCGACCTGATCGAGAGGGCTATTGCCAGTGTAAGAGGGTCCCGGAGCCAACGGAGACGGCTTTTCAATAGTCAAGGAACCCGTATCACTCAAAGGGGACCCAGTCTACCAGTCTACCAGGGGACCTTTATAGTCGTGTATATCACCTTACACGACAATCCTGTGTGCACCCCTGAGCTCAGAGACCCTTCGCATCGGCTCGGGTTCCTCTCAGGTCGTCAGGGGCCCTCTCCATCGGCTCAGTGACCTTCCCCGTCCATTCAGGACCTTGTTCGTTGACTCAAGAGTCCTTGTCCGGAGGCCTTTCAACGATTAGGCGGACGGGGCTCCATCGGCCTGGAGGCCCTTCATATTGGCCCGGATTTTGGCCCTCAGCATCTGCTCGTGGGAATTCTTCGTCGATTCGTGTACCATCTTCATCGGTCCGGGACCCTCTGAATCAGCTCGGGCTGTTTCGTCGGCTCTGGGCCCTAATTAGTGGCCCGGAGGCTCCTTGAGCGCCGAACTTAGTGTGTGCTTCGTCACGGCCTATGTTGAAGCACACCGTCTTCAAGGACGTTGTGTACCGACCTTGGACGCCGAAGGGGCTCAATATAGGGCTTGATCCCTTGGCCCCTCCCCTGGATCTGCCGTTGGGCGTGATTGCACCGCTTGTGACCAAGATGCGTCAAACAGGACAAAAGAAAAGCTTGTCTCAGATGAGCCTATTTCGAGAGTGTTGCGGGTTTCGGAGTGCTGCTGAAAACAATTCATTCATTCCCTTTCATTTTTTTGTTTTGTTCCTAATATTTTCAACGATAAGGGTCAATTGGCTCCTCTATTTTTCCACTATCATAAATGTAGGCAATGTGAAGCAAGTGCTGCCCGCAATACCTCAGTGCATATCTGCGCATTATGTATATGTTGCATTCCTATGTTCTTCTGGTCTTGGACTTTCTAGGAGGATGTTTCGCATCGTTCCACACCTGTAATATTCTTGTGGTAATTGTATCACCATGTTCAGTTTCCAGGTGAGGTCCAACCACAAGGGTGCAGGAATTATTTCCAAGCTAGATGGGTAGGCCGGACAGTCTCCTTTCACCGTCTTTGTCCCCCCCCCCCCCTTTAACGTAAGAAACTAGGATTTCGGAAACTTTGGTTCTAGGGTAAAAAAATTCGTTGCTTTTATTTGCGCGTTCAATTACTCTGGTCCATTACTATTAAAACTTTGTGGGTTGTCATGCATGGCGTATCAATAACTATTGGTGGCTATTTCATGTAAGCATTATTGCTATATATTGCAACATACTGCTATATTGCTGAAAGCATTTCATTCAGCAGCTGTTAACCAAAGTCGCAACGAAAATTATGGTTCCAGCATTAGTATGGAGGAAGACGAAAATAATGCGTGCTGATTAGTTATGCACGATGCTATGCATTAGCTGTACAACCCATTCAAAGGTAACATATCTTGACGAAAAATTCGGACAGGCAGGCAGGTGGACCTACTCGTCGGGCACGCCGCGGGCCATGGTAGTGCTGACCGCGACGGAGGCCCGCCAGGCGGAACCGAGGCGGGACCACCGGGTTAGTCCATCCAATCGATTTAGATGTCGCCTGAACAGAAACTGGAAAACAAACCTCGGGAAGGTGACGTATTTTCCCGAAGGTAATCGGTTTTTCAGGTGGGGTCGGAACCCACCACAAAAACATCATGTCGTTTCCGAACCCTAGAAATCCCAGCGGTAGCGGCTCCCGTGTCTTGTGGTATTTACAAGATATTTAACCTTCTACTGGTGGTGAAGAAGTTTTTTTTCTCCTGAACTACAAGCAGTCCCTGTGAAGAATAATGCAATTGGTTCGTTGCCATTTATAAATGCGAATTGATTAATACAATTTAAAACATGGTCTAAAGAGAGCTTATCGACTTATTGCATGCAATTATTTGATGTTGAACATAAATATCATTTGACAGGCGTATTCCTATTGGCATCTGGTTTTGCTGTGCAATGCAGTGGATAATTGCTTCCAATGGATGCTTATAACATACCTGAAGTGCATCCTATGGTGGAACAATTGAAAACGTTTTACGGCACCATACCGCACCATGGGGGTTAAGCTTCCATCAATTTAGAATTCATTTAGTTTTGCAAACTTGTGCCTTTTCGTTTTGCGACCTTGTACTTCGCCGCCTGGTGCGGCGGCACGACACGGCCGGCGTCGCTGGTGTTCGATCCGGGGACATGTGGACGGCGCTCCTGTCTGCCCTTCCTGGTGCGCGAGATCATCCCGGGCTAGGGGCGCCGCCACACACTCTTGAGTTGCATCTAAATAACGTAAACAAAACTCTATCCCTCTCCTCCTATCCGAAATACATCGCGACGCCAGCGTCCATACACACGATTTAACCCGCCGAAATAGTCACTCTATGCAAGGAGTGAACTGCATTGGAAGCTTTCTCACAGGAGGGAAGGTACGTAATTCCAGCATGGGCACCGAAGCGGATAGGAGGTGCTATGGGCGCATCGCAACCTTAAATGCGGATATTTGGCACCAGCATTATGGTGTTGACTGGAAAGAATCCAAGAATCATGCGATTGAATCAAAGGAAATCACACCGTCGAACCAGATCAAAAGATCAAACAAAGATCATCAGATCAAAAGAAATCACACCATCGAACCAGATCAAAAGATCAAACAAAGATCATCCGATCAAAAGAAATCACACCGTCGAACCAGATCAAAAGATCAAACAAAGATCATCAGATCAAAAGAAAACACACCAAGCGTCTCCTCCCGCCTGAAGTTTAATCTTCCGTCCAGAGGTAATTTCAAACTCACTCGATCGTATTTGGTTACTAATACAACACGAACTAGATTCATGACTTCATACAACTAGACAACTACTAATACAACTAGATTCATGGACTTCATGGACCCCGTATGGTGCTGTACACTCTACAGCATTGAAATTGTACACAACCCGCTTGTAGAGTGGTGAGAATTTGACGTATGTGTGAGCGCCAATATGGAATCATACCATATGGAGGTAATCAACTTCCATATTTATCCCAAATAGTGGTACTTCAGATTCTTAAAATAGAACGTGAAAGGCAAAAGCATACATCTGCAGCATACATACCACCATTCGCTTCCTATTTGTATGCATTTCCTAGCAATGCAACGGCAAATTGATTTTGCAAATGTGATCAGAACTCTAACTCTCAATTCATGTGCCATGGTGGTG
Organism: Ashinkailepas kermadecensis; assembly: GCA_034440615.1. Lineage (NCBI taxonomy): Eukaryota > Metazoa > Arthropoda > Thecostraca > Neolepadidae > Ashinkailepas > Ashinkailepas kermadecensis. The sequence goes on along the minus strand of JAOTOM010001997.1, from coordinate 76,654 downwards.
CTAGATGTGGTCAGATTGGCTAGTTGTTTCTGTGGGTCGAGTGCATTAAATTAAAGCGGTACCGATATTTGGAAATATTGCTTCAGTTTTATATTAAAGTTTCTGCTTCATAAGTAGAACTTGCGAAACATTTCAAATATGTAAATTAAAGACAGATATTCCAATTAGATTCCATTCATACCAGACGAAGTAATCCACATTGCATCCCGGTGCATATTAGCCGTTGTGAAACGGGCCATGTCTACTTGGCTCCTGGCTCCGCTGGCAGGCAGCTGCATTTCCCAGCATTTTCACCGCGGTCCCTATCCGATTTGCCTGCCATTCTGCAGTCAGCAGGGGCGACGCCACCAGCTTCGCTGAATACAAGAACACCCACCGTAATTGGCAGTTTGGAAAGTTCCTCCTCGTGTTGCTACTCAGTGGGGTCAGCGGGTCAAGTGCCGGCTGGCCGATCTCGGTGCAGCTGTCGCCTGAGCCGGAGCCAGATGTCGTCAGCTGCCACCTGTGCAATTTGTCCAGCTGTCGCCTGCGCAATTTGTCCAGCTTTCGCCTAGGCAATTTGTCAACCCCTGCCTTTGGCGCACCGCGATTCCACACCGCTCGGCCGTCTCCTTTCTCCACTGCCAATCCCGAACGCGGGCTCATTTCTGACATTCCATTTCTTGTCCCATCCCTTTTTATTTTCCTTTTATATCGTTCATTGCACGGGAATGAGAACAGAACAGTCCCGTCATCTTGCAGATGTGCAGGTTCGACTATATGAAATCGAACTATCTCATCGAATCCATTCTAATGAAATGAAATTGTATGGTAAGAGCAGGCGTGCAGGCGAGCGGAACACTTCCGCATGGAAAATCGAATCAAAGTTCATGAAGAAAATGTGAACCTGAACCAGAGTATCCATTTGAAGTTCTTGCTTCAGCTCGACGAGTGTAAACAATCGGTTGAGAGGGTGACAGTGCGCTCCAGTTTTGTTGTTAAAATTGCGAATGCATGACAACATACACTTGCTGTGCATTTGTTCACATGGATGGATTTCAAAATGTTGGATTAAAACCTTGGATGTGATGATTGCACTGACATGCTAACTTCCTCCACCGCGACCGATCTGTCATGTGGAAATTATCGACATTACTCGCGAATCGGGGCGAGTATTCACGGGACCATTGTGCGCACTCTTATAACTCATTGTTCTAGATAAGCATAACTTCACTAAGGGTGCTTTTTGTGATGGCGTGTGTGATGTTTGATGAGGGAGAGATTATCATGGATGGAACGACGGGTGTGAGGCTATGTTTATAAGACCAATATAAGACGTCCTAATGGCGGTTTATTGTATTTATTTACGCAGCAATTTCCTGGCTTCTCCGTTGAACTTTACTGACGCACGTTCAAAGTGCTGCGCCGTTCCCAAAAGGGTAAGCAATTTATGTATCTCTTAGAAGAAAAACCTAAAGCTCCTTCGATGAGAGGCCTACCTATTTGTTGTTATTTGGGTTTAGTGGCGCATCAACTGCATAGGATATACGGCGCCCATAACTTCGTCAGTCAAACCAGGAGTGAACGTATCGACGTGGAGTAAATGAGAGGACTGGGGGTCACAACACGCTAGCGCATTTCATGGTGACGCCCAAGATGCACAAACCGGATACTCCCATGTGGACGTTATGAGAATAACGTCCGGAATTGAGAGCGCCCCCGTCGGCTTGCAAACGCTTAGCCAAGCCATTGTCTGCGGCCCTTGACAGCTTAAGTTCAGCCCATCTAAAACAACTCAGCTGACCTTTTGGAGCGTCTGAAGAATATGGACGTCAGCGGGAAGAAGATGGTCAGCTTTGATGTCAAGTCCCCTTTTACAAATGTTCCAGTGGATGCTGCTATGGCAGCTGTGAGACGAGTTTTAGGAAACATCGATGAGGATCAGGTACCGGTTCCTCAGGAAGATTTTGTTAATTTGGTACAGCCATGTTTGAAATTCGGATTTTTCATATTTAATGGCAATGATTATGTGCAGACAAACGGACTAGCCATGGGTTCCCTGTTAAGTGCGGTTTTGGCGTGCTTGTATATGGAATATATGGAAGAAGACCATTATAGGGCAATATTAGGAGAGGAGTCACCATGGATGCGTTGCGTTGATGATGTTATTTCGTTTGTACCTCAAAGTGTCAACCCACCCAGCATACGTGACAACCTTGACAGTGTCGAACCGGCCATCCAATTCACAATCGAAGCGGAGCAAAATGGAAGGATGCCGTTCCTGAATACCATGATCTAGCGAGCAGCGGATAGGCTTAATTTCTCGGCATGCCGTAAACCCACGAACAAGGATGACTTGATCCATTACTACTCCGCCCACAGTCAGAGGACCAAGTCGGGTATTGTTCTCGATTTTTTACCCTAGGGCGCTAAGGATTTGCTCTCCCGAGTTTATATAGGACCAGCTTGACTACACAGTTCAAGTATTCAGAAAATTAAAATTTCCGCTCGCTGATAAAGTCATAAAGTCATAAAGTGTTTAGACTTAATAAGAGCCACAAGGGCCCATCCAGTTAAGTCTGTAAATGGAAGATACCATAAGCCCGGTAAAAAGACCCACCAACCATCACCACATCCTAAAGAAACCATCCACTAACATCCCACACACCTATCAATGCCTATCTACCCTAGCTATCCAGCCCTATTCCCTGATCCTTCTTAACACATGTGGATTGCATGCCTTACCAATAATTTTCAAACTGCATCCATGCCTGGTCTGTGCCGTGCACACTTAGCATAAATCTCACCCCATCCATCACAAATTAGAACTCAAAAACAGGATTTTCCCGTCTAAAAAATTATCCACCCTACTTTTAAATACACTCCATGAGGAACTCCCCACATCAGCAGGCAGCCTATTCCACTGATCAACAACCCTTTGACTGAAGACCTGTTGTCGCTGAACTGTCCTACACCTCAACTTGTCTAACCTGAATTGATGACCCCTATGTGATACTCTAAACTGAAGAGCGCCATTTAAATTGACCTCATCTAGTCCTTTAACAATTTGGTACATTTCAATAATGTCCCCCTCAATCTCCTATACTTGAGTGAGTACATATCTAATGCCACAAGCCTTTCTCCATATTCTAAGTTACCTATTCCACTGATGAGGCTAGTGGCTTTGCGCTGCACTCTTTCTAACATATCTATATCTTTTTCTAGGTAGGGAGGGGCTCCATGCTTGTACCGAATATTCCAAGTGGGGTCGCACATATGCTAAGTACAGTTTTTGCATGACTTCTTGCTCTTATATCTCACACTTCTAGTAATGAGTCCCAGCATTCTGAGTGCCCTGTTCCTAGCTGAGATACATAGTTTTTTTTCTGCTTTAAGGTGATCTACTGATCTACTCTTACCGTTCATCATCATACTATTTGTACAGATTCAAGCATATATTTTCTATACTTGAATTGAAGATTAGGAGATTCACAATCAAGAAATTCAAGTATTTCCGGAGACCAGAGCCAGACATGACCAGACCTGATCCCAAAATACAAGAAGTATAAATTTAAAATTAAAAAAAAGGAATTCTTGCCAAATTTAACCGGCCCGGCCCGCTTAAATCAGGTTGTATATATAGGTAGGTCAAAACGCATAACGGCGTTCGATTCACCGTATTTTTCTCACCTATACACCATGTTTGGTGTTTTGGGAAATTTTGTATCGCTGACCAACTCGCATTTTATTGCAGCTCCTTGGTTGGCTTAGTTAGTAGTAGTGCAAAACCAACTCCGAATCTGGCTGGCGTTTAGGATAATCGAGCAGTCGCAGTAGCTGTCCATAACTCACGCACAGCTGATGCTTCCCGGCCGAGAAGGCCGGCCGCCCTGTTGAAGCCGCAGCCGGCCGCTCTTGGGCTCCATCGCCAGCTGCAGGCCAGGCCGTCCGTCGACACCATCGAGTAGGGTGTTTTTTGTTGTGATGGCGTGTGTGATGTTTGAGGAGGGAGGGAATAGCATGGATGGAACGACGGGTGTGAGACTTTGTTTATGAGACCAACATAAGACGTAACATAATGGCGGCTTATATTGGTCTTAACTGCATTTCGCGGAGTAAACTGCTAGCCTATAACGCACGTAATATGGACAGCTAAGTCAAGTACCTACCACTATAGAAAACTCAAATCGATTTAATTAGCTCTTGGCTTGCTGTCACATTGCATCGAATTAATGATACCCGGTACAATCATTCTGCTCTGTCGCAGAATGCTCCCATTAATATTTATGTCATGAAGGCTAACGGGCGATTATGTCCAAAAATAGTCCATTTGTTACAAAAGGCACGGCGTTTCGGTGCTAGGCCATCACGATGATGGCCTGGCGCCGCTTTGACATTGATACACTATTTTCGGACAATATCACTGAAACTCTCCTGGAATGAAGAAGGTTGCTGCATCAAATATTAACTGCTCTACTTCGCTACTATGGAATATGTACCAACTGCTCTGAGTCTGCCAATTAACTCGGCGAATAAGCAACTATGTTGCTAGCAGGTCTGAATGGCGCGTCGTAGCAGGCAAGGATGAAGGTGTGATGAGTGAGGGGGTGAATGAAGCTATGTAGAGCGCGCTCTGATTGTTCGGGAAACCACCGTTTGTAATAGGTGGAGCGGTCCGCCCCGATCATGATTATCAATAAGCTCACGATTGTTTGTTTATTGGGTGATGCACGACGCACTTTATGCACATTCACGACCAATGGCGCCGCCCACACAGTTTCGCCGGAGGGCCGCGGGATTGGGAAATGTCCCGAGCGGTGCGAGTGTTGAACCCGGGACCTTTGGTACCCAGAGCTCAACACCTTAACCAATCGGCCATCCCCGCCCCAATAAGCTCACGAGCTCATGGGCATTGAGCATGAGCTTCCGAGTTGGAAATGCATCACTGGTGACGACATACTTGGTGCTTTTCTCGCTGGTTCAGGGGCAGCTCCAGGAATCGGGCGAGTCGTGACGGCTATAAACCCTCCGCCATCGGACTGTCGCGTCTGTGCGGCTGGTCCGACCGAATTTCTATGGATCGCATTAGTTGGTAGAAACCCCGTGCACAGAACAAATCGATGGAGACCAACTTCATCACGGTTTCATTGGTGTGGAAGTCCCGTCCCCACCCAGTGAAGCCCCAGAAGTAGAGCCTGTCTAATCTGGGCGACTTCTTTCTCTAAACCCGGATTGGGCCTCTATCCTGGATACAGGATAGAGGCCTAGGATAGTATGGAAGTAGCGCGTACGACATAATTTATTTTACGAAATCATGTGCAATTGATTGAAGCACCTTTCTGTAGTGCGATTGCTATTATAATGCACCATAGTTAACGTGTTAGGCACCGATAACGTATTCCCTTAGCATTACGCTAATCACGTTTTTATTCCTAGTGACACCCTAATTGCCCGATTTCAAAAATGATTTCACGAACGGACTCGCCGTGAAATTCTACGTCGAATACGGATTTTGCGGAATTTCTATGCAGTATTAAGAGGGCTGTTCAAAAGTTAATTTACAGCATTTCAATCAACAATTGTGAAATTCAAGAGAAAGAGATTCAAGTATGGATTTTCTATACTTGAATTGAATATAGATTAACATCTTCACCCGGCTTTTCGTGCCATGTTTGAATATGTGACCCCAAAACCGCTTGACCTACCCTTTTTAATGGCCTATCGTGATGAGCTATAAAAATTGCCGTTCGGATCCAAACCTGATCAGACCTGACCGCAAAACACCAGAGGCTCGGAAGATTGTTTTTCTCAGAAATTCGAATATTTGCCAAATTTAAACGGCCCGCTTAAATAAGGTTTTATAGGTAGATCAAAACGGATAACGGCGTTCGATTCATCGTTCTTTTTTGCACCTATGCACCAAGTTTGGTGTGTTTGGCAATTGTGTATCGCTGACCAGCTCGCATTCAGTCCTTGAGTGGGAGTCCGTCCCCACTCCGAATCAAACCCGCTCGCGTTGAGGATAATCGAGGTAGTCGCAGTAGCTGTCCATAACTCACGGTCAGCTGATGCTTCCCGGCCGAGAAGGCCGGGCCGCCCCGTTGAACCCGCAGCTGGCCGCTCTCGGGCTCCATCGCCAGCTGCAGGCCGTCCGTCGACACTATCGAGTAGCGCAGCTCGGCGTTCTCGCCACGGTCCTCGTCGTGCGCGATCACCTGGCGAGCGCAGTGACGTCAGAGATGCACAGCTGGACTGTCACGTCATAGGCTCGGAAGTGACGTTCAAGTCCACACTGCTGACCTCTGACGGAGGAGCAATGAAACCATCGCTACTTGGTTCGCTTACGACTTGGTTCGGCTGGCTTGCTACGTCGCGACATGAGTCTCTGAAGCCGAGTGGTCGCAACGGAGCCGAAAATCTGCGCAGTCAACCAGCTTCGAACCCACACCCCTTCGGTTACGAGGCGGAATGCGCCAAACGAAGCAATGCAACTATGGGGTTAGCAAGCACCTGGTGAAGCGGCCACCAAGAAGCTGCCCGTTGGTGTATTCGTCTCTCCGGTTAACGGGCAAGCCACGCTGGCAACTTTCTTGCTCACCTTTCTCACAACTCGGTAATGCAAAACCAACAAACAAACAAGCAAACACCCGGCGCCAGTTGTGCCGCTATGACCATCATCGCACTTACGTATCTTGCTTACGTAAGATACCGGACGAAGCCTGACCTGCTCTCAGTCTTTGCAAACGAACATCACTGCACGACAATACCGGCGGATAGCAGACTGACTCTTGTCCTCTACACCAAACTACACTGGCCTTCACAACTGGGCGGTGCCAAACGGGGGACGGGGAAGGTGTCCTTCCAGATGTGAAGCTTAATATTGCACCCATGGGCGTCGCATAGAGACAATGAACCAAGTAGCGATCATGCCCCTCACTCTATCAAAGATCCGTGGCGCTACTGATGCTTTCACGGTGGCATGGATAGGAAGTACTTTCACTTCACTCAAAATTAGGTACTTTCACTCGCAGATGCACTCTTGCTTTCGAACTTCAGGGGATAAGTGCAATCTGCCGCTGACACATTTAAATTTTACCCGATCAGTGTTAGGGATGGTCGGTGAAAAGTCAAATCTGTCTTCGAACTACTGGCGGAGAGGACAAACAGTATTTTTATAACTTGTTCATCGACATTCCTCCATGCCTGCTCCCCTTGCACGAGCGCGGAGAACAATAAACCCGTGCTCTTCCATTGTGGTGCTCGCGTGGGTGTGTGTCTCTAATCGTAACCACTGGGATGGTTCAGCCCATTGAAGCGTCACACACTGGACCAGAGATGCTCTCACATCTGACAGGGCTTCACATTATGTGGAGTGCCTACTCATAGAGTCCCGGAATAACGTTCTGGTGACTTTTTAAGCGTCAGGGCATGAACGTCTCCGAAACTGAGGGCGGAGGACTCGTTCCGCCAAGCTTCGTGGACTGCGACGTGACGTCTATGGCGCGGTATGGAAACAGTCGACCCTACACCTTCTCACCGACCCACATCCAAAGTCTGCGGCGATGTCAACGTGTCAGGAGCACATGGACGGCCTACCAAAAAAAAGAATTCCTATGGGGGCCCAGCCAGGGATCCCCACCCACAAGTGCCCTCCGGGTTCACGCTGGTGCTTCATTCATTCATTTCATTCATCACGCATTCATTCAGAGTTCACTCCGGCGAGGCATGAAACGGTGGCCGTGGACACAACTCTTCAGTGCACCCTTCCGCACGTGTTCGGCAGTTGGGGCGTGCACGTGCAGACCGGCGGCCACCTGCCAACCATTAGCGGCGCGCCGTCACTTCGGACACCCTGATCAGTTACGTCATAGCTCGCCAGCGGCCACCAGCAAACCATAAGCGGCGCACCGTCACTTCTGATACCCTGACCAGTGACGTCACCGACAGTTGGCACGCTGCCAGCGCGATTGTGGGGCGCCCGGCCGCGAGTCCGGTAATGGCGGATCCATCGAGCTGTCAGCCCGGAATGTTGAGGTGTCGATGCGCTGTTGCCATGGCGCTACCCAACGCCAGAGAAGGCGAACAGCGAGGAAAATAGGAAACCAAACAGTGGATCAACTGCGCTGTTTAAAAACAAGTTTCAACCATCCAGAAACTGACTGAAGTACGTGACAAATATTTGGAAAATGTTCCCATTGTGGCTTTCTTTTCTTTTGAAATGGTGTCGGAGATGGCACATTCCGCCGGACCTCGTGCAACACTTCAGGGCTGGTGCAGGCGCAAGTGCCCTCATGTGTGCCTCCGACTGGTGCCGACCTCAGCACTATGGCTGAGTCAAGACAACTATGTCCTTGCATTGGAGCCGACTGTGGCGTTATCGTTGATCGTGAGGTATTTGTCGGCCAACTATTATATTGGTTGTTGGCAGGGCATCGGAGTAGCTGTCAGCATGGTGTCACAGTAGCTGTCGGCAGGGTATCATAGTAGCTGTCGGTAGTGCATCACAGTAGCTGTCGGCATGGTATCACAATAACTGTCGGCAGGGTATCACAGTAGCTGTCGGCAGGATGTCACAATAGATGTCGGTAAGGTATCACTATAGCTGTCAACATGGTGTCACAGTAGCTGTCGGTAGGGTATCACAATAGCTGTCGGTAGGGTATCACTATAGCTGTCAACATGGTGTCACAGTAGCTGTCGGCAGGATGTCACAATAGCTGTCGACATGGTATCACAACAGCTGTCGGCAGGCTTATCACAGTAGCCGTCGGCAGGGTTATCACAGTAGCTGTCGGCATGGTGTCACAGTAGCTGTCGGCATGTTGTCGCAGTAGCTGTAGACAGGGTATTGAGGTGTCTGTCGGCATGGCGGCGGTATCTGTCGGTTGGGTGTCACAGTTTTTGTCATTCGACTGTCTCAGAGTCAGGAGTAGTTTTGTTTGTCAGTCAGGTGCTGTAGTATAATCATTGTTTTGTTGGCTGTAATTGTCAGACTGGTATGTATGCACATACATACCATAGTTTTTGTCAGTCGGATTCCACATCGTGTCAGCTGACCTGTTGACTAGTGACCCCTGACCTGTCGACCAGTGGCCGGTGATATGTCGACCAGTAACCGGCGACCTGTCGACCAGTGACCGGTGACCTGTCGACCAGTGACCGGCGACCTGTCGACCAGTGACCGGCGACCTGTCGACCAGTGACCGGTGACCTGTCGACCAGTGACCGGCGACCTGTCGACCAGTGACCGGCGACCTGTCGACCAGTGACCCCTGACCTGGAAGATGGGAGCGTCCGGTTGGCTGAGCACCGGTCCCAGGGGCACCTGCACGTGGTAGAGCCGCTCCGAGAACACGGGCGGCGAGTCGTTGTCGTCCAGTACGGTGACCTTGACCCGGGCCGTGGAGGTCAGCGGCGGCTCTCCCCAGTCGGTCACAGATACCTGCCGGTTAAGGTATCACAACATCAAGAGAAGCAGCGACATAACGTTGCGGAAAAATATGCAGAATATGCATCTCATCATCGTCTCATAATCATCTCAATCATCTCATAATACATCGAGCATATATCTCATAATCAGCATAAACAGGCACAAGCATCTCAAATACGTCCTCAGTCGACAACTGAGTCGAAATTAAGATTCATAATTATGGCACGACGCCTAAGCGAGTACGGCACATTTCGCGCTAACATCACATATTTATGTTAATGAGGCCTAAGGTGAACGAAGCAGAGAGTGGAACACTGGGCACACATTTCGGAGACCATACCCACCAACCTCATGAGCGTTGCATGGAAAGAATCGGCTGAAAGAAGATAACTTGGTTGCGCACTCTTTTGAGTTCGCATTCGCATAGCACACTCTTTTGAGTTCGCAGTCGTCAGCCAGCTTGTATGTCGTCAGCAGATAATTTCCAAAGCATACATTAAGCCGAATAAAAATACCTACGTTGTAGCCATATTACGCGTCGTTCGAATTCGACAAACATTGCTGAACAAAATAAATGCGAAATCACTCTAGCCAGCCAACAACGAAATATATCAAAACACCGTTGTAATTAAATGATGTGGCATCCACATTCCACACCACATCGGATGGCCAGAGTTAAGATGGGCCACGTCATAATCATGAACGAGCTGCTTCGCTTGTGTTTTGGACTTCATGGCATCGATGGTTCAACTGAAACACAATGACCCTTTAAACGTCTATTTCTACGGTAGGTCGCGCCGTTATCTAAGTTCGTCGTCTTGTATCTTCACGTAATCACACCAACTTTGCAACTTGCCGCATAATATTAATTAAGCCCCAGTGCCAGTAAGTGGCGGATCCAGGGTGAAATGAGAGCATGTTCCTTCCCTGATAGGCCTGTGGCGTCCCTTCGACTGGAAAAAGGGCGCCCATCCAGGACGTTTGAGTGCGCCCCCCCCCCCGCAACACACCCATTCTCAACGAGTTTTTCAGCCGATGGTGCCCCTCTAGGACACTCTGGTGCACCCCGTACACACCCGCTCAGCGAGTTTTTCAGTCGATGGCACCCCTCCGGAGAAAAATGGCGCCCCTCCAGAACAAGCGCTCCCATCCCCGATCAAAATTCCTGGAAACGTCCCTGGTGCCAGTCCCTTTGATAATCTTCAGCCACCCTTGAATAGCTGTACCGGCAGCTAAGCCAGCAAACAAGCCGCCGTCATCATCCAGCGAACCAGAACCAGTCGCCGCCATCAGCCAGCGAACCAGAACCAGCCGTCGTCGTCCAGCGAACCAGAACCAGCCGCCGTCACCGTCCAGCGAACCAGAACCAGCCGCCGTCATCGTCCAGCAAACCAGAACCAGCCGCCGTCACCGTCCAGAAAACCAGCCGCCGTCGCCGTCCAGCGAACCAGAACCAGCCGTCGTCGTCCAGCGAACCAGAACCAGCCGCCGTCATCGTCCAGCGAACCAGCCGCCGTCGCCGTCCAGCGAACCAGAACCAGCCGCCGTCACCGTCCAGCAAACCCGAGCCAGCCGCCGTCATCGTCCAGCAAACCAGAACTAGCCGCCGTCGCCGTCCAGCGAACCAGAACCAGCCGCCGTCACCGTCTAGCGAACCAGAACCAGCCGCCGTCGCCGTCTAGCAAACCAGAACCAGCCGCCGTCACCGTCTAGCGAACCAGAACCAGCCGCCGTCACCGTCCAGCAAACCAGCCGCCGTCGCCGTCCAGCGAACCAGAACCAGCCGCCGTCACCGTCTAGCGAACCAGAACCAGCCGCGTCACCGTCTAGCAAACCAGCCGCCGTCCCCATCCAGCGAACCACAACCAGCCGCCGTCACTTTCAGCGAACGCCACACTGCCAGACGAGCAGTGGTCCACTGTGAGCGCCATTTGATGCTGATAGTCAGAGGCACGGACCGGAGGCGTGTCGTTGAACACAGCACTAGGAGTCGACAAGTGCCATGTACGCCATGGCGTTCATTGGCTCTGTTGCGAGGCGCTGGCTATCTCACCAGGTGCGGTGTGAGTGTGTGGTGCGATGTGGACGGCGCCGACCGCGCAGCAGCGCCGTCACAGCTGGTGTGGGTGATGTGCTGCAGTGCTGACGTGGGATCACACACTGCAGACTGACGTGGGCTCATTGACACTGCAGGCTGATGTGGGTTCGTCGACACTGCAGGCTGACGTGAGTTCATTGACACTGCAGGCTGACGTGGGCTCATTGACACTTCAGGCTGATGTGGGCTCATCGCTGTGCAGGCTGACGTGGGCTCACAACGCTGCAGTCTGACGTGGGCTCGCAACACTGCAGGCTGACGTGGGCTTGTCGGGCTGCAGTGCAGACGTGGGCTCATCTATTGCCTTAAAAGTACAGCGCGAAAAAATATGTCTTTGAAATAGATCTGACCAACCGTAACACCATTACGGGCACTCTTGACTGAAGCAGACGCGTGCTGAGCCGGAACCGCAATCCAATATCTGGACCTTTAGATTTACCGGCGTCGTAGATTAATCGGGCACATCGTTAGCCGATATCTACGCGAGAATAAGTAGTCGTAAATATAACGCCTGTGCCGCGAACCCACAGCGTCGCCGGGACGAGCACGGACCTGCACTTCCCATTCTTCTCGGCCGGCGCCAGCTCTGGTTGCAAATTATGTGGCCTGCTGGGAGAGGAACAGCTGCAGAATACACTCGCGGTCGTGTTCCTGCCGAAACCAGACCTCTGTCGGCGAACGGAGCGTGTGCAATGTGCGCATGCTGGGCGGTCTGAATGAATGCCGACCTACTTAGCCGGGGGGGGGGGGGGGGGGGGGTAGGGGGGGGTTGGGGGGGGGGGGGGGGGGGGGGGGGGGCCTCCGGAGGGGTGCCGGTTGTGGGGGGGGGGGGGGGGGTCGGTCCACGCAGTGTCCACTGTCTGGAGGGGGCGACGCCCCATACTAGCGCAGGTGTCCACTGTCTGGAGGGGGCGGGAGAGCGTCGGCCCATCCGCAGGTGTCCACTGTCTGGAGGGGGGAGTCGGCCTCCCAGTGTCCACTGCGGCCCTCTGTGTGGGGGGGGGGGGGGGCCGTCGGGGGTTTCCCCGGTTTTGGGGGGGGGGGGGGGGGGTCGGCCCATCCGCAGGTGTCCATGTGGAGGGGAGTCGGTCCATCCGCAGGTGTCCACTTCTGGGGGGGGGGGGGTCGGCCCATCCGCAGGTGTCCACTGTCTGGAGGGGGGGGTCGGCCCATCCGCAGGTGTCCACTATCTGGAGGGGAGGGGGGGGGTCGGCTCATTCGCAGGTATGCACTGTCGGGGCGGTAGAGGGTCGGCTGCTGCCGCAGCTTTTCTTACGAGGAGGCCGAAAAAAACATGTTTGGAAGCAAAGAATGCTTTCGGTGCGCTTTGCGCGCCAAAAAGTTTCGGTTTTAGTGGTGAAAATCTAAAAATTTCGTGTTTCATCTAGTGCATTTTTGGTTGCTAAGCGTCCCCTTCTGGCTGCACCCCTAATTCGGAATGTGGCAGCAGCCTGGAGAGCGCGTGGTGGGATTGCTGAGGCCACCGCTGTCCCTACCGCTGCCGTCGCTGGTTGTTTCGTCTCAGCCGGTTACCGATCTATACAAGCAGCGGAGCATTCCGCAGCGTCGTGGCATACCCCGGATTGCACATGCTGGCGGTATTCAAAACAATGCGACCCTACTAACATAAATATTATATTTGTAAGAGCTGCAAATAAAGCTGTCAAGTGGATCCACATTCCATGAGAATATATTGATCGGACGAAATAAAACTGTCGAACATATGGGCTACCATACCATTACCAGCAGATCGAAAACACACATGGAGCGAGTCGCGGGCAGCAAAAACACGACAGGCGCCCTGAATCGCTATTTATTGACCGCCTCACCGGTTAATTGACCATGACCCCGGAACGGCTGATGCGCATCCCGTTAGCTGATTCCCAGCAACGGGCCATTCCAAGTGATTTATTGGTCGCAGGGGATGCACATCGGACGCGTCCGAGGTACCGGCAGTACGGCGGCAGACGGGGGGGGGATGTGAGGCATCGGCGCATGGGAGGAGCTCCGCCCAGAGCTCGGCTGTCGGGAGGAAACGAGCAGCGGAGTGGAAGACATCGGCCGCATTGCTGTAGATAACAAAATGCGTGCTGGACTGAGGTTCTAGTCCACACCACCGTCATAATGATAATGCTGGTGGTCTGATGACTACAAAAACCACGCTTCGGTTTAACCAATCTCTCGAAAACGGCTTCAATGTTTCGGCCTGTGTGGGTGCTTGCACGGTATCCGCAATGTTTGAGCACGCACAAATAATTACATCCTTAACCATAACATAGCCATAAGTCGTAGGGTAAGACGTTCTTGCAACGCAATAACGTACACTTCCTGAAGCGCACACCATTACGCAGAGCGCAAACGCAGCATCGCAAGCATGCACGCAGCAGAAATCAATAGTATGACCATTTCCACATGGATCGGTATGCGTGCCAATCGCCTTCTGCTCACATAGGAAGAAGCAAGAGCTGGTTTTGGAAGGTAACTGCTTACTTTTGTGTGCAAATAAAAACAACTGCGAACGCCATTGCATAGTATCAGTTCCCTAGCTTTTTGTGAAAAGCATAAGACAATGACAAGCACGATGACGAGTTTGAAAGCCGGTTCCAACACGCGTTTCTCGAGGCGGGGGTGTCAATTTTCCAGAATACATGCACTGAGTAGGAGAACGCTAAATATCGAGTGTGCACTTTTAGGGAATGGGGTGTGTCATTAACGTACATGAGTAGTGCCCCTGCCACGTACCCCCACGCACATATACAGGCGGTGTTTCACCTCATGTTGGCCACCAAGGACCTAGGGTTTTGCTAATGAGGGGTGGCGCCCCTTCGCCACGCCCAAATTGGATCAGAGGGCGCCATGCAGCACCCATTTCCCTAAAGATCAGAGAAAAGCTGTAAAACGATGATCTTTTTTGGCAGGATAGCACCAAACATGGACACTTGTCTCTAAAAATTGCACAATTGTGTTTTCTCCGAACTGAAAGGAAGGCGCGACCAGCGACTGATCCAGAGCCGGATCTGCCGTCAACTGGGTGCGGGCAGTGGGCAGGGGGCAGGTGGCTAGTTCGAATTTCCCTTCACTTTTACCTTTCGATTCACCTGGGATTTCGCGTCATTAGGGACTTTTGCAGGGGGCGGGTGAGTGTATGTGGCCCTGTGCCCCTATATCCGCAAGAGGAGGGACGGCTTCACCCTCCGCATCTAGGAGGGCACATGTCCCAACGCCTCCCCACCGGCATCTACCTCTGCAATGCACAGGCAACAGAGAAAAGTCGTCAACAGGAAAGCATTCGCGGTAAAAGGGGCGCTTCTCGAAGACGCGCCTGAGCAAGTACAGCAAAAATACGCGTATTGATCAAGTGCAGAAAAATGCATGACAGCTGGGACGAACATTCAGAGCCGAGAAGAGAGGCCGCCTAGCTGGCTGTCAAGGTGGTGATGTACAGTCGAGAAGAGCGGCTGTCTGACAGTCCAGGTGGTGATGTACAGTCGAGAAGAGCGACTGTCTGACAGTCAAGGTGGTGTTGTACAGTCGAGAAGAGAGGCCGTCTGGCAGTCCAGGTGGTGATGGCAGTCGAGAAGAGCGGCTGTCTGACAGTACAGGTGGTCGAGAAGAGCGACTGTCTGGCAGTCCAGGTGGTGATGTACAGTCGAGAAGAGCGGCCGTCTGGCAGTCAAGGTGGTGATGCACAGTCGGAAAGAGCGACTGTCTGGCAGTCCAGGTGGTGATGTGCAGTCGATAAGAGTGGCTGTCTGGCAGTCAAGGTGGTGATGTACAGTCGGAAAGAGCGGCCGTCTGGCAGTCCAGGTGGTGATGTACAGTCGAGAAGAGCGGCTGTCTGACAGTCCAGGTGGTGATGTACAGTCGAGAAGAGCGGCTGTCTGGCAGTCAAGGTGGTGATGTACAGTCGAGAAGAGCGGCCGTCTGGCAGTCAAGGTGGTGCTGTGCAGTCGAGAAGAGCGACCGTCTGAAGTCAAGGTGGTGCTGTGCAGTCGAAAAGAGCGACTGTCTGGCAGTCCAGGTGGTGATGTGCAGTCGAGAAGAGCGGCTGTCTGACAGCCAAGGTGGTGCTGTACAGTCGAGAAGAATGGCTGTCTGGCAGTCCAGGTGGTCGATAAGAGCGACTGTCTGGCAGTCCAGGTGGTGATGTGCAGTCGAGAAGAGCGGCTGTCTGACAGACCAGGTGGTGCTGTACAGTCGAGAAGAGCGGCTGTCTGACAGTCAAGGTAGTGATGTACAGTCGAGAAGAGCGGCTGTCTGACAGTCCAGGTGGTGATGTGCCGTCGAGAAGAATGGCTGTCTGGCAGTCCAGGTGGTGATGTGCAGTCGAGAAGAGCGGCTGTCTGACAGTCCAGGTGGTGATGTGCCGTCGAGAAGAGCGGCTGTCTGACAGTCAAGGTGGTGATGTATAGTCGAGAAGAGCGGCTGTCTGACAGTCCAGGTGGTGATGTGCCGTCGAGAAGAGCGGCTGTCTGACAGTCAAGGTGGTGCTGTACAGTCGAGAAGAGTGTCTGTCTGGCAGTCCAGGTGGTGATGTGCCGTCGAGAAGAGCGGCTGTCTGACAGTCAAGGTGGTGCTGTACAGTCGAGAAGAGTGTCTGTCTGGCAGTCCAGGTGGTGATGTGCCGTCGAGAAGAGCGGCTGTCTGACAGTCAAGGTGGTGCTGTACAGTCAAGAAGAGCTGCTGTCTGACAGTCAAGGTGGTGATGTACAGTCGAGAAGAGCGGCTGTCTGACAGTCCAGGTGGTGATGTACCGTCGAGAAGAGCGGCTGTCTGGCAGTCCAGGTGGTGCTGTACAGTCGAGAAGAGCGGCTGTCTGACAGTCCAGGTGGTGCTGTACAGTCGAGAAGAGCGGCTGTCTGGCAGTCCAGGTGGTGATGTGCAGTCAAGAAGAGCGACTGTCTGACAGTCCATGTGGTGATGTGCCGTCGAGAAGAGGGCTGTCTGGCAGTCAAGGTGGTGATGTACGGTCGAGAAGAACGGCCGTCTGACAGTCAGGGTGGTGATGTACAGTCGAGAAGAGAGGCCGTCTGGCAGTCAAGGTGGTGATGTGCAGTCGAGAAGAGTGGCCGTCTGACAGTCAAGGTGGTGATGTACAGTCGAGAAGAGCGGATGTCTGACAGTCCAGGTGGTGATGTGCCGTCGAGAAGAGCGGCTGTCTGGCAGTCAAGGTGGTGATGTACAGTCGAAAAGAGCGACTGTCTGACAGTCCAGGTGATGTGCCGTCGAGAAGAGCGGCTGTCTGACAGTCCAGGTGGTGCTGTACAGTCGAGAAGAGCGGCTGTCTGACAGTCCATGTGGTGATGTGCCGTCGAGAAGAGCGGCTGTCTGGCAGTCAAGGTGGTGATGTACAGTCGAGAAGAGCGGCTGTCTGACAGTCAAGGTGGTGATGTGCAGTCGAGAAGAGCGGCTGTCTGGCAGTCCAGGTGGTGATGTACAGTCGAGAAGAGCGGCTGTCTGACAGTCAAGGTGGTGATGTGCAGTCGAGAAGAGCGGCTGTCTGGCAGTCCAGGTGGTGATGTACAGTCGAGAAGAGCGGCTGTCTGACAGTCCAGGTGGTGATGTGCAGTCGAGAAGAGCGGCTGTCTGACAGTCAAGGTGGTGCTGTACAGTCGAGAAGAGTGGCTATCTGGCAGTCCAGGTGGTGATGTGCCGTCGAGAAGAGCGGCCGTCTGACAGTCCAGGTGGTGCTGTACAGTCGAGAAGAGCGGCTGTCTGACAGTCCAGGTGGTGATGTGCAGTCGAGAAGAGCGGCTGTCTGACAGTCAAGGTGGTGATGTACAGTCGAGAAGAGCGGCTGTCTGACAGTCCAGGTGGTGATGTACAGTCGAGAAGAGCGGCTGTCTGACAGTCCAGGTGGTGATGTGCAGTCGAGAAGAGCGGCCGTCTGACAGTCCAGGTGGTGATGTACAGTCGAGAAGAGCGGCTGTCTGACAGTCAAGGTGGTGATGTGCAGTCGAGAAGAGCGGCTGTCTGGCAGTCCAGGTGGTGCTGTGCAGTCGAGAAGAGCGGCTGTCTGGCAGTCCAGGTGGTGATGTGCAGTCGAGAAGAGCGGCTGTCTGGCAGTCCAGGTGGTGATGTACAGTCGAAAAGAGCGGCTGTCTGACAGTCCAGGTGGTGATGTACAGTCGAGAAGAGCGACCGTCTGAAGTCAAGGTGGTGCTGTGCAGTCGAAAAGAGCGACTGTCTGGCAGTCCAGGTGGTGATGTGCAGTCGAGAAGAGCGGCTGTCTGACAGTCAAGGTGGTGCTGTACAGTCGATAAGAGCCTTGTGCGTGCAGCCGCATGTGTGGAAATATTTTTGCAATGCCTCGAAGACTGGACAAATTTGTATCAGTCCGATTTGACATCTGGCCATCCTAACCTACCACACCAGTATTGATTGATCTTGAATGCGTGACCTTCACTCGCGATGGTCGGTCTCCACTCCGCCCTCTCGCTCAGAGGGGGGGGGGGGTGCTAAATGGCTGTCTAGAGCTGAAGCTTTATTCGATCTGCCAGCAACAGCCCGGCCAATAGAGTGCCAAGAAGCGTGTTATGCAAACAGCCACTGACCAATTGGCCCGGCCAGCTTCTGATGTGCCGACTGAGGTCAGACTTCTGATGTGCCGACTGAGGTCAGACTTCTGATGTGCCGATCAGACTTCTGATGTGCCGACTGAGGTCAGACTTCTGATGTGCCGACTGAGGTCAGACTTCTGATGTGCCGACTGAGGTCAGACTTCTGATGTGCCGACTGAGGCCAGACTTCTGATGTGCCGACTGAGGTCAGACTTCTGATGTGCCGATCAGACTTCTGATGTGCCGACTGAGGTCAGCAGGTCCGGCCAGTGTCACCAGCTGGACGGCTGCCAGCTGGATGATGACCAGCTGGACGGCTGCCAGCTGGATGATGACCAGCTGGACGCCTACCAGCTAGACGGCTGCCAGCTGGATGATGACCAGCTGGACGCCTACCAGCTGGACGGCTACCAGCTGGATGATGACCAGCTGGACGCCTACCAGCTGGACGGCTGCCAGCTGGATGATGACCAGCTGGACGCCTACCAGCTGGACGGTTACCAGCTGGACGGCTGCCAGCTGGATGATGACCAGCTGGACGGCTACCAGCTGGACGGCTGCCAGCTGGATGATGACCAGCTGGACGGCTGCCAGCTGGATGATGACCAGCTGGACGGCTGCCAGCTGGATGATGACCAGCTGGACGGCTGCCAGCTGGATGATGACCAGCTGGACGGCTGCCAGCTGGACGGCCGGCTGGTCACCAGACGGAGTTGGGGAAGTTGGAAGACGTCCAGCGTGCGGAACATGTCGGATGCGAGACACCTAAAGTGGAGACTCTGGACAGGTGTGAATGACATCAAGTTGTTTATTTCCGAGTGCAGATCATCCAATATTCCCGATATTGGCTGCTACGCATGGGTGTCGTCACATTTATTGGATAGGGAGGGGAGACTGAAGGGGCTTAGGTTGATTGTATCCATACCACACCGTCGGTGTGATGCTAAAGTTCACAAAGATTGGGGGGATGGGGGTGCATCCCCTCTGTCCCGCACCGTGGCGGAGCCCATGTTACTACGTGCATCCTGTCCACACAGAAATCATCTAAACAAAGCAATGCGAACAAAACAATGTGAAATAAAAACAATGCGATCAGAGTGCAGAACGTCTAGAGAGCACATTCATCAAAGATAGGCGCTGTTCTGGAGGCAAATATGCCAGTTAAAAATATTCCTGTTAATATGTAAATGGATGGCAATTGCATAGCTGGCATTTCTGACGATAGATGGATATCTGAGACGTTTTGTGCTCTGGTGCGAACGCACTTAGACGTTCTGCACTAATAATGTTAGACACCTAACATGCTTTGAATGCGCTGAATTGATGGGAGGGACATCCTCCACCGGCGGGAAAGCCTGATAATCACCTGCCAAGATGGCGATACGGCTGGAGTACCGAGCGTTTAAAACAAGGTCGGAACAACAGCCGTGTGCTAGATTTGTGTCATCCGGAACATCATGCACAAAGTAAAATTAACATCTGCCTTTCCCATTAGGTGGTTGGCAGGGCAACTTGTGAATGGACTAACCGAAAACAGTCGCTCCATTTGGTGCAGTGCCCTTGCCAAGAACATGAAGATCATGTTCTAAAAATATAATACTGTCATGCTTTCTGAAATCAGATGGCTGAAAATTACCCTCTCCTAATCCAATGGCTCGAAAATTGAGCTCTCCGAATCTCGCACTTGTACGGATGCATCCAGTCCTTGGCTAAGCTGATCTGGTGAATAAAGTGGATGTTAAGCTGGGTTTGGGACTCTCGCCTTCAGCGACCGACACCACCAGTGTGCCAGTTCACAAACCAATGAGTGCCGTCGCGTTGCCGTACATTGGCCGGAACGCTGACGTGTCGGCGTTCGGGTCAACGCACGGCGTGCGGTCCACCCTGCCACCCTTCCCTCTTACGGTCCATAGTTGCGTCTCACAGTTGCAGGAGCGGATCCAGGACTTGTCATGTCCAGGATCCAGGAGTCGGCTCCAGGACATTTTGTCTGGAGGGGCGGCATTTCTTCCGAGACGAGCCGCTGCGAAATTACCTGGAAGGGCACCTCTGGCTGAATAATTCGAAGGGTGCACTCGAGCACACTGAAAGCGAACGTCTTTCCTCTCGGAGAGGTGCCTCGGGCTGGAAAAAAATCGACGGGGTGCACTCGAGCCATCCTGAAGGGGCCCCTTTTCCAGGCCGGAAGGACGCCACCTTCCACAGGGGCACATACCCCCAGTGCCACCTGTATTCACCTCTGCACAGTTGTAGCTTAACTACTAGCGCTTTTCATTTTATAAAAAAAATTTGCTGTTTAGATGTCTTGCACTGCGATAATCCATGAACGCCTAGCCAAGTGCAACCATGTTAGGCTCCCTGCACTCCAGACGCGTCGCCCTTTACCGTGAAAATGATGCCTTTCGTGAGAGCGAGTACGTCTAAAATCTATTGGCAGTATTAAAATCATCTAAAGTGCTCAACACCAAGATCGTATGAAAAACATTTCAGTGATTTCGAGCCAGAGCGCAGGTTGTCTAAAATAGCCACCAATCATTAGGAATGTTAGCCAAGAGCGATGTGTGATTCTGCATACGCACGTCACTTCCATTATGAAGATTTATATTCGCATCACAAATCATGCTCGGTTTTGGAGATTCCACCCCTTAAACAAGCGGCACTCTTGCTCTGGTCGCATGGCTATGACGTTAACACTATGGACCGCATGCATGTGGCCAATTGCAGGTATTTTTTAAGCGTTCTGCACTCTGGGCTTGAGCGACTTTAGACGTTCTGCTACTGAATCACGGAGGTCTGAGCTTGCTACCCGATGGAGAGTTGGTTTTCTATCAGCTGCGATCTGCCATCCCCTCCCCTTCCGTCAGGGAGATGGAGGCCTGGGCAGGCCACCAGCCGGACAGTTGGGTTTGCCGGTCTGCTGCCCCGACCTGGACGATCTCCCCCTCCACCTCCCGTCAGAGAGATGGAGGCCTGGGCAGGCCACCGGCTGGACAGTTGGGTTTGCCGGTCTGCTGCCCCGACCTGGACGATCTCCCCCTCCACCTCCCGTCAGAGAGATGGAGGCCTGGGCAGGCCACCACCTGGACAGTTGGGTTTGCCTGTCTGCTGTTGACCCGGACAATCTCCCCCTCCACCTCCCGTCAGAGAGACGGAGGCCTGGGCAGGCCACCAGCTGGACAGCTGGGTTTGCCGGTCTGCTGCCCCGACCTGGACGATCTCTCCTCCACCTCCCGTCAGAGAGATGAAGGCCTGGGCAGGCCACCAGCCGGACAGCTGGGTTTGCCTGTCTGCTGTTGACCCGGACGATCTCCCCCTCCACCTCCCGTCAGAGAGATGGAGGCCTGGGCAGGCCACCAGCCGGACAGCTGGGTTTGCCTGTCTGCTGTTGACCCGGACAATCTCCCCCTCCACCTCCCGTCAGAGAGATGCAGGCCTGGGCAGGCCACCACCTGGACAGTTGGGTTTGCCTGTCTGCTGTTGACCCGGACAATCTGCCCCCTCCCACCCCTCCCGTCAGAGAGACGGAGGCCTGGGCAGGCCACCACCTGGACAGTTGGGTTTGCCGGTCGGCTGCCGACTGTAACAGTGTAATTGGGCGGTGCTGGCCAATCACGAGCTCAGTTGTATTTCTGGCAGCTCGAGGCGACGGCACGACGTCACCAACGAGCCGCCGTCTGTTCTCTGCGCTACCTTTCAAAGACGATGGCTCGTTGGGTGTAACAGCCTCACCAGCTTAGGTGCTTCAGCAGGCGGAACTGACTGTCAGCGCGAGCTGTTCTCCGGAGCAAAATATATGTTGGCGCGGGGTGCGGGTGTGGGTGTGGGCGTTAGTGTGGGTATGAGCGTGGGCGTGGGTATGGGTATGGGTGTGGGTGTGGGTGTGGGTGTGGGTGTGGGTGTGGGTGTGGGTGTGGGTGTGGGTGTGGGTGTGGGTGTGGGTGTAGATGTGGGTGTGGGTGTGGGTGTGGGTGTGGGTTTGGGTGTGTGTGTGTGTGTGTTCATCGGGCTTGGCGCCAAAGGGCAAGCCAGGATCAGGCTCTCTCCCGCAGGGTAGATAATTTTTGCGCTTTTTTAAGTGCTAGAAGTTTTCACTTTGTAGGAGGTTTTGGACAAGCGGAAGTACGCCCGGCAGTCTCCTTTAGGATCACTGAAGTCAGGATCTTCCCTTCTCAAACGTTCTGTATGCTTGTCTAGGTGGGAGTCGCATGCAGAGGCCGAAATCCCGTCGCGAATGCGTTGCATGTTGCTTCTATATTATATACGGAATACTTCGCTTGTGAAACGCGTCATATTTCGCGAGTAGCATGGGGATCCAAACCTTTTGCAGCATGCGGCTCCAATTTCCTACACGATGGTGTTGGAAGTCACAGGATATCACCATGTTCGGAGGCCGGTTGAGATGACGACGGAGTAGCTAACGGAAGTCAGCTCCGATCCGCTATTGGAGCGTTCGAATTAGGTATCTATGCTTTAGGGTGTGTCAATAAAAGCCGATTGCTTTGTGCACTGTACCGCATCAATCACTGACAGAAAAACGAGCAGTGGTGCCAAGCGGCGATATTAAGATTGACATGCTAATACCAGGCGTTCAAATGTTAAGTCCCATCGGCTTTCAAGCGAATAATCTGAAGGCTAAAAAAGCAGGCTGTCATAGTATCGATGTTCGCATCGCTACCCACCTTTCAGAACAAACAAAATCGTCTTGTCTATGCCAACGTCAGAGCGCCAAATAGTGACATGATGACGAGTAGCTGGTCAGGGTGAATTAAGTGCAGGGATGAGTTCAAATTGGGCATATTCACATCACATAGACCCAAACATTAACAATGTCCAGCTAACTAGGAGGAGCGAATCAGATTGCTGGATTTATTAATCAATCAATCAATCAATCCTTGTATTGGTACCAAGAGATACTCAGTATCAAATGTCAAAAAACGCTTTAAAAAAAGGGGTGGGACAGGAGGCTACTAAAACATTAAAAACACATGCATACAATACTCAAACATTCCCACGTACAGCTCTTTTCAGCGCCTCCTTCAGCTTAAACTTAAAAGCCAGTCGCATATTCTCGGCCCTAACTTCCTCGGGGAGACTGTTCCAAAGAACTGCAGCACGGTACATGAAAGAGCGTTGCGCAAAAGAAGTTTTCAGGCGTGGGCGCTCTACTGAAAACGGTGTTGATCGCGTAGATCGAGAGCTGACGTCACTTCTCAATGTCACAAGATCACGCAGGGTTTCAGGTGCTCCCGAGTGATGCACTGCAAGATGAACCAGTGAGCAATCCCTAATGTCGACAAAGCGTTGTAAGCTAGGCCAGCCTAACCGCTCAATAACATGCGATATATGACCATAGCGAGAGGTCCTAGTTATGATCCTAGCCGCCCTCATTATGACTTTTTGGATTCGCACGCGCTCGGTGTCACATGCAGCAGACCAGATTGAGCAACAGTACATTACATGGGGAAAACCAGTGCAAGCACTAACTTCGACAGCGTTTCTTCAGTAAGAGAACGTACATGCTTGGCTAGAGGAAAGATGATGCGGTTACATTTCTTAGCAATATCGCCAATTTGTTCACTCCATGTTAACGATTCGTCCATGGTCACACCCAGGTTTTTGATAGATGAGACACGTGAAATATCCGATCCAAGAACAGAGAGGCTGATGGTAGGCAGCCGCGCGATCATCTGGCGAGAACCAAAAATCACAAATTGCGTTTTAGATGGGTTGAGCTTGAGAAGATTTACACGGTACCACGAGCACATAGTTTCCAGGCACGATTCGAGACGGCGTTTGGCATACATTATGTCCTCCAATTTCGATGACAACATCGCCTGTGTGTCGTCAGCGTAAGCAACGACTTTAAAGACATCACCTATGTGTGAGAGAAGATCATTTGTGTACAACAAAAACAGAATTGGACCACACAAACTTCCTTGTGGAACACCACAGGATAATGGAGCTGGAGTTGCATTGATTGACTCGGCTGCAGGCGGGTTGTTACTCAGCCACTACCCGACGACGGGACAGCTACGATGCTAGATTCTAGTATGCAACACGGTGATGCATATTGCAACACGGTTGTTGTCCGTGGTGCAACACGGACTCTTTGTCTTGATCTGACCAGTCCACGTAAGTCCAAGATGGCATCGCCAGAACGTCAATACCTCAAGAAGGGTCGATTGTTGTGCGCCGGGTCTATCGAGTGGCCAAGCTTTCAGACGTTGATTGCCGGTCTTACTGGGGTGGAATGGGTGTGTGCGTTGATTGGTACGAGCTCATAAACATTGGTCATTGTGTGTAAAGAAAATATACGACCTTCAATATACCAGGAGGTGCTGAGTTGACATCAAAAGTAACGCACACCCTGGCCGAAACGTTGAGTAATACAATATAATCTTTATCGTTACTTTTGATGTCAACTCAGCACCTCCTGGTATATTGAAGGTCGTATATTTTCTTTACACGCAATGTCTAAAACCCAGAAGCATCTAAGAGCCATTCTTCGTTGTATTAAAAACATTGGTCTTGTATAACGCTCATGTCAACGGCATGTCAAAGGCCTTGTTCATGTCAAAGGCGCAATTCAAACCAAACGCATACGGAAATGTCACTACAAATGGTCATGAATCACATTTGTAGGAACCTTGAACACACCGAACCATTAAGAGACTTCACCCATGGAAGTATGTAAATGAAGTATTCATAAATTTAATCATAACCAAAATATGGTGAGACGAAGATCACAAAAGACAGAGACATCAACTGAGGACAAGCTTGCATCCAGAGGAGTTTCGAGAAAGGTAGAATCTTAGAGTCCACCAAATTTAAAATCGCCTTCAACAGCAGATGCTGCCATAACATCAGTTTTAAATGTGACGAACAGTAGGAGAACGTTTATTCTTAAAATACGCTCAGGAGAAAGGTGCCTACCGAGCAAGATGCATCCTGGGAAGAATTGCAACCCAGCATAATCCTGATACGCTGTTGACTAATGAGGGGAGATGGTGGAGTGGAGAGTGGATCCAATGCAATCGGTAAGTAGAGTGGAAGTCCAATGCAACTGGGAGGTGGAGTGGAAGCCCAATTCAGTCGGCAGGTGGAGTGGAAGTGCAATACAATCGGCAGGTGGAGTGGAAGTCCAATGCAGTCGGCAGGTGGAGTGGAAGTCCAATGCAATCGGCAGGTGGAGTGGAAGTGCAATACAATCTGCAGGTGGAGTGGAAGTCTAATGCAATTGACACATGGAGTGCAAGTTCAATACAATCGGCAGATAGAGTGGAAGTCCAATACAATCGGCATCTGGAGTGGAAGTCCAATACAATCGGCATCTGGAGTGGAAGTCCAATACAATCGGCAGTTAGAATCGATCACAGGTGGTTTTGAGTCGAGCAAAATGCCCGAAGCCTCACTTTGACCCAGCGTGTCTCTTAGGCTGAATGATTGACCCAGTGTGCCTTTTAGGCTGAATGGTTGACCCAGTGTTCCTCTTAGGCTGAATGACTGAGCCAGCGTGCTTCCTAGGCTGAGTGGTTGAGCTATGAAATGCTTGGTATGCTAAGCCGAGCTATCCAATGCACATAGGTCCTCCAAAATTGGCATGGATGTTGAAGCACCCACAACATGGTGGGCGGTTTCATCAACCACTCTGACTGCTCGTGAAAGCAAGAATTTTTCCTTCGAAGATGTGTGTTATTGTAGATTTCATATCATTTATCATCCTTTCCCTCCGTGCCGAATGCTTATCGTGTCCTATATTTCATTGCATTGTTAAATTGCATGCACATTTCAAGCTTCATTCTTTTATAAGATTAGGCTACCATCAAGAAATTCCGCTCATGCTGGGAGAGACGGCTGGACTCATCTCACCTCGAGGTCGTGATCCTGGCGCGTCTCGCGATCAAGTGTCCTGTGTGTCGTAGTGATCGTGCCTGCAGATAGCAAAGGTCAGTGTCAGACAACGCTATGGTTCAGATAGAGGTTAGGGTCACCAAGAGGTCAAGGTCACATAGCTGTCCATATCAGACCTTACAGGTCAGACGGAGTAGGTTGCTGTGTGCTGTCGGCCCAGCTATGCACGCCTCTCACACTTGATGTGCTACGCCGAATCATCGCGAAATAAGAGGGACGAGAGGCCCAATGTGTCACAGCCCTGTGTCTCTCTCCGGCTTTTCCGCTCAGCTTGTACCACACGCCCGAACAGCGTGACATCTCCCATAAAGCTGGCATGAACGGTGCGGTGTGCGGTGCGGTACGGTGCGGTGTGCGGTACGGCCAAAGTACGGTAAGGTACGGCCCCGGGGCACGCATGTCACATGGTAGACGTAAAACCACGTGACTGGCGGCCGGCCGAATCCACGCGACTGGCGGGAAGTATTGGGATGAAAGTTGGCAATGCCTAGATTAGAAGAGCAGGTCTAATTCTGTGTGAAGAAGTCCAGAAAGTCCGACGTTGAAACGCTGCAACAAAAGGCATTCTTGAGGATTCCGAAGTGTGGCGGCTGGGTCAGATCTTGTTTGTGGTTTGTTAGTGTCGAATCAGAACGGGTGGCATATGTGGATTTTCGGGCGCATACAAACGAGTGTACATGATTCGCCCTCACTCGCAATAAGTTTTAAAAACTCCATGCCACTACAATTTCCACGCCGCAAACGTTCACTAGGTGAAGGCGAACGATACCATCACACAAATGGGGCAACAAAAAATGGGGCACGGTGCAAGGACTTAACATTAAGTCAGCAAAGGATGTTTTTCTCATGCGTTGTGTTATTCTTCGAGGTGAAATAATCGAAGAAGAGTTGTCAACATCACAGTACCGCGCATACGAACAGAGGCTGATGGGTACCGTGCATGCTCAGAGGTGTCAGTTTGTTAAATAACACCCGGGCTGGACGAAACAGGCCGTGCTTCCGGTCCACGCTGAAGCACGAGATTGGGTCCCGCCGGTGATGTTGTCCAGTCCAGCCGTACTACCAGTCATGACCAAACACCCCCACATGTTCACACAGCAGCCATGCTGTCTTCCCTGAAGTGCTCTGCTCTGGCTATGTGCTGAGTGAAGAGGCGCCATGTATGGACCTCGGCGAAATACACCATGAAATATGTATCATGAAAGTGAGCACAGCTTCACGGAAGATTGGAATTGTGTATATTCATGCAAAGGGGCAGATTCATTTTCTTCTTCTCTTGTGGAATGCTCATTCAGATGGTTCACGTACTTGCCATGCAACTCTCGAAGTTGCCTGACAAACGGCTGAGTTTTGGGCGCCTTGAGGGATATGTTTAGTCATCAGAGCTATTTTCTGTGGAACAGCTTTGTGGTGCGGTTTCATCCTGTATGGGGAACGTTTTGGTACCGGCAAGTGCTTTGTGCTCGGAACAATGACATTCATCCCTGTAATGAATCACCCAAATTTAAAATTACACTATGCATGCAAATAACATGACGCTGGATTAATTTGCTTGACTCCTGAAATATGCTTAACGTGACGTATTTGGCCTGGTCGTTTTCGGTAATGTTCTCCAGACGTGTTTCGAACGCTTTTATTGTGTTCGGCTAACTTCACCGAATCTGTTTTCCTGACATTGTGACGGTTAAGGTAAACACGTTCAAATTCTAAGCAATTAGTAAATGCATGAACATCTCTTTTCATGATTTTTTTTCTTTCTTGTTTCGGTCATAAACAAGCTCAAGTGTGCAACAAGTGTGAAAGCGAATGTGCAAGCAAGTGTGCAAAGAAGCGTGCAAACAAGTTTGTGAGCAAGTGAGTAAACAAGTAGCCACGCTCGCTTGACAGCACAATTCGTTCTCAAGCGTTTACAGTCAATAAATTGGCTGATTAGAGAATAAAGAGCAGATTGCGCACGGTTGTTCCTGGAAAACCCAAACGGTAGCGTTTATAGTCGATAAATTGGCTGGTTAGAGAAAAAAGAGCAGATTTCGCACGTTTTTTCCTGGAAAACCCAAACGGTAGCGTTTATAGTCGATAGATTGGCTGGTTAGAGAAAAAGAGCAGATTTCGCACGTTTCTTCCTGGAAAATCATGCGCTGCATCACATGACGCTGAAGGACTCATCAACTGAAGGACGGAGTATTATCTCTCCGTCACTCTGGGGCTCATTTATCGGAAGCGGCACGCCTCGCTCTGATGAAAACCAGCCCTAGTATGGAACACATTATCGTCGGCAAACAACCGAGTCGGAAGCAAGCCGTGCATTCGGTCCGGACGTCTGTTCGATACGCGAAGTTTGACAGTCAATCAATCCTGAGATATCGTTCACGTCCATTAATGATAATGGCCTGCCAGGACCAGTCGTTCTGAATGCAACATAAGACATGCCGCCGACCATCACGAACGCTGCCTTCGCCGCAATGGTACAAAGGCATTGCGTGCATCTCTCCCGTTTATCATAGTGAATTCGTTGTTTTTATTTCATTAATACCCTGCATTGTCGGCTCTATCGCACTTGTAGTAATGTATTGTCCATCTTTGTTGAACTCAAAGTGATGCGTTGGCTACTTTTGGCGTATTAGTACGTACTCGATATTTACATCGCACTGATGATAGTGTACTAAATGGATGCTTTGAAGCTCCTATAGTAATTTATGAAAGCTTAACACCAAGCTTCAGGTAATGCACTGATACAAAACTAAAATGGCACATCGATTTTTATCAAAAATTTTCTTGTATTTGCTTTGGCAAAGCCAATAATTTCCAGTTAGTCATGCATCGGCTTGCCCATACGACATTGGTGAGAGCACAGGATAACCAAATATTTTCACATCACTTTCCGATTTATCCTGAAAATACTGGCTTTCTCTACTTGTAGTTTGCCTGCCATTTGCCAGGCAGTTTCTTATTGTGCTGATCAGTGCTGACCTCTGTAGTTTTCCTGCTGAGCAAACTACCACCTATGAACGGGGATTCACAGGTGTGAGGTTCTGGTACCCAGGAGAAACCCAGGAGGGAGAAGGGTGATTGAAGGTCTTACTAAATGTCGATAAAAATATAATGCAAAATTAGTTAGGGCAGAGAATGCCCCTTGTTATTCCCCGTTAAACATGAATCGTGAGGATTCTGAGCATACACTGCGATTCCCCACCAGATTGTGTTTTTAAAACTTAATTTGAGTTTTTTTTAAACTTTTTGCGAGTGACAGCGAATCATGACCATACACCCGTGTGTATGCGCCCGAAAGTCCACCTGTGTCAGAGTCCATGACGAAGAGACTGTGGTTTCTGAACCAGATTCTCACCTGCGTCAGGGTCCATGGTGAGCACACTCGTGGCTTCCTTACCAGATTCTCACCTGTGTCAAGATGCACGATGAACAGACTTGTGGCTTCCATACCCGATTCACATCTGCGTCAGGGTTCATGGCGCAGAGACTCTGTAGTTTTCCCACCATATGCTCACCCGTGTCAGGGTGAATGGTGAAAGGACTCGTCGTTTCCACACCATACACTCGTCTGTGTCAGGATCCATGGTGAACGGATTATGGTTTCCCACCGTATACTCACCTGTGTCAGCGATAATGGTGGACAGACGCTGTGGTTTCCCACCATATACTCACATGTGCTAAGGTCAATGGTGTCAGGGTCAATGGGTGTGTTTCCACACCATATACCCACCTGTATCAGAGTCCATGGTGAGCAGGCTCTGTGGTTTCCCCACCGCATACCGACCTGTATCAGGGTCAATGGTGAACAGGCTGTGTTTCCCCACCATATACCCATCTGCATCGGGGTCCATGGTGAACAGGCTGTGTTTTCCCACCATATATATATATATAAAATATATATATATAATATATATATATATATATATATATATATATCCCACCTGTATCGGGGTCCATGGTGAACAGACTCTGTAGATTGCCGCCGGATATGGCGTAACGCAGCGGGCCGGCGCCATCGCGGTCGGAGGCCGATATTTGGGCGACCCGCGTGCCGGGCTCGGCATTCTCCATGACCTCAGCTCGGAACACCGGCTCAGAGGTCAGCGGGTAATTGTCGTTCACGTCCTCCACCTCGATGTAAACCTGCACGCAGAGCGCAAACGTCAATAGATCCCACCCCGTGCGCACTTTTGCACAGATCTGAACGCAAGCGCGCGGGCACGTGCTAATCGAACTGTCACCAGCAAGCGGCCGGGCTACGCTCAGGCCATGTTCCCAATTTCACGGCGACGCTCTCCTGTCGCTGCTGCACCAAGCTGTAAGTTGATGAGTTATTAATGCCTTCTTTACGTCGCTCGCTGCATCATGCCGAGCAGCAGACGTTGGGAGATTGTGGGCGATAAGCTGTTTTGAGAAGTACATTACGGAGGTGATGAAATATTTAATCATTGTGAAGTTATGACAGAGGCAGTAAATGACGGAGAACATGGTGATGAATCTCATTGAAAAGTTTTCGGCTTCTTTAATCGCGAACTCCGCACATTCGGCCTGCTTGACTAAATTTAGCATTCTATTTTAATATATTTTCAGTATCTTAATATCAATTACATCCCCCAAAAAAGAGTGTGAACTGATTACGCAATCATTTATATATCATGTTTTCCTAGTCCGTGTACGGAAGAGTAAATGGTGATTGGATAGGAAAGTATAAAAGTGTGCATTTGGGTGGGGAGCAACATGGAATAGTAGGTAATTTCCTCGAAGTTCGAACAATGGATCATAGGGGAATATTCGTATTTCTAGACATACGGCCATACAGACAGACAGACAGATACACAGACAGACAGACAGACAGACAGATACATACAGACAGACAGACAGACAGACAGACAGACAGACAGACAGACAGATACATACAGACAGACAGACAGACAGACAGATACACAGACAGACAGACAGACAGACAGACAGACAGATACATACAGACAGGCAGACAGACAGACATACAGATACATACAGACAGACAGACAGACAGACAGACAGCTGGTGCGCCAGCCCATATCCATGGGTCGCATAATCCTATTGATGAAACCCTCTTTCAGTGCGATGAACGAAGACGTGAAAGGATGAACCAACCTCGCCATTCCCTCACAGCGCAGGATAATTTTCCACTTCACGCATGGTGTGTGTGTGTGTGGAGGGGGGGGGGGGGTAATTCGACCCCCACTAACTTCTGTTATGCGCAAGATAGACAGTTGGGATGAAAGGCAAGGTGTAGCTACGTCCTTTCACCTTTACAGTTGCCTGAAACATTTTCTTTATCACCTTTGGTTGACTTTCCAGGTCAGGCCAAGCAGGTCAGTGTCGGGTGCACTCAGTTACCCGTCTTCCCCGTAGTTGTCTGATCCGGATTGCAAAATGAATGCGACTTCGTGCTTTAACATTGATGATATGCAAGTTTGAAGATTTCGTCTAGCACAGATGACACTTGCAAAGGTCAAGGCCACCGATCTCGTCAAGGTGAAATACCTGGAAATGCCCGTGTGATGAATTGTTCAAAATGGCAATTGTCGAACTCAGGGAAAGGCAATGAGTGCCACCAAAGCAAACCCGTATGCTTTAACTCTTTTTGATAAACTTGTCGAAAGTCTTTAAATTGTTATTTATTTGAATATATCCCCACCCACAAAAAAGCGAAGAAAGCGATGCAAGATTTTCAAATCGAACTTCCGAACCCCAGTAACATTACAAACTAAATCCGAGGTGCAAAATTATCCTGGTTTAGCCATTTGTAATTTGCAATAGTCCATATTTTACCATCTAGAGCGCCTGTAATCTATGTACCTTCAGGACGTGTCAGTTCACATCACAGTATCGTGACCCTATAATGACTTGAAAAGTGGTACGTTTTTAGAGGGCATATTTTTCCACCACATGTATTCTGGGTTCTCACAATCGTTGATATGTGGCAAAGTTATGCATCAGGAACACTGTTCCAGTTTAGCCTTTAATTTGACCTAGATATCTGTCTGGGGTCTTATTTTGTATTTGTAAGTTTTTCTTCCATCGTTTGTCGATGCACCCATATTTCACTGATCACCGTATCTTCCACGGTATGCTTGCGAAGAATGTTTCAATGTTCATCTAAAAACCGCATGGAGACGAGGTTTTGACCTGACCTTGACCGTCCTAGCTTCAGTGTCATACGAGCCTAGAACGCCGTGGCTTAACGCAATGTGCGCAAACGACGTAATGGAATATATGCAAAATATCAAAAACGATTGTATTAATGATTCAGGAGCTCCACCAGACAATATTTGGAGAGGTCAGATTGCACCACCCCTCTCCCGCTCACACCGCGAGGGTAAGTAGCTGCAATCGCCAAAAAGGTTCATGAAAGCATCAGCAGCAGCATCGATTCAATTGCAGATGCCATTATTGGGATTGGACACCGGCTGCCTGGCTCATTCGGTGAATAAAGTACAAGTGGTGTTTCCAGAGGATGAATGGAACAGCGAGACGCTGGCCGGCGCGCTCGGCTCTGATGGTTCAGCCAGGCCTGTCCAGGTGTCGACCGACAAGCCGCCTTGGACCAGCTCACGGTGCACAATACCAGTGACGTGTTCCAGGAGGAATCTCTTATGAATGGTCTCGTGTGTGGTAAATTTGGGCGATTCGATGCATATCAGTAAGCTGTGCAGAATCAGTATCAGTATATCAGTTTATCAATAAGCGGAGTTGGCGGAAAATTCATTGTCAAGCTAGCCTATGCGGTGTCCGGGGGTATTCTTTCCAGCGTGTGAGTTGAGCTGACGATCTCGAGTCTACTCTGACCAGCGGATGCACCGTTGCCGTGATTTTATGAAGTGCACCGGAATGCACGGGGGGGGGATGGGACGAACAAGGTCCTTTAGTCATCTCTTCGCGCCCAGTGGTCAGCGGTTATTCTGAAGTGAGCATTCCTAGACCCTAATCAAACGCACGTCCTCAACCTGATCAGTGTGGCGCAAAAGCTGGATTGTGCCCCACCCCTTAACAAATCTTGCATTTGTGCCGTTCGTGGATGTTGACTTAGTACATTTTGGGGGACATTTGCCCCAATGTTGGCTTAGACCACTCCCCTCGTTCACCCCAATAATTTCAATTTTAATATGGAAAATTATGTACGGACCCGGCAATCGATTTCAGCCCTCCCATTAGTCCCCTCAACAATATTTAAAGACTGACACCCCTTCCCTCAGCAAAATCCTACATACGGCCCTGCACAGCAGCACTTAAGTTTCCATCTCCAGGGCCATTCCCATCTCAGCTGTCACAACGATGGCGAAAACGTAATGGAATTTGGATGGTTGCATTGGGTGAACACCCGTGACGATAATCCGGAGGGCCCGTGGTACAGAACTGCTTCAAGGTGAAGTGTCCCGTGACGTGGACATGGCCTAAGTCAACGGACCATTCCAGGAGCAAGCTGGTGAGATGGCGCTAGTAGTCAACTGTCATGACCCTCAGGGGTCTCACAATGGCGCTGTGTAGTTTCTGTGCTCAGTGAACGGTTATGTTTGGTGATTGCAGGAACGTACCTAAGGGGTAGCGGCGGGGCGGTCATCCCATCCTTGAGCACCCTACACAATCGTCTACGGGACCGCCATGGCGAAGATGGAAAGGCCATTTTTTTTTGTATGGCCGACGAGGCTGTTGTCGATCCCCTAAGAACGTCTACGATCCCTTGCGGAATGATTACGAGCCCTTATGAACACCTATGGACCCTTGCGAATGCTTACGGGCCTTGACGAATATCCACATGCCTTTGCGAATATCTACGGGGGTCCTTACGAACGCCAACTTGCATTTACAGACGCCTACGGGCTCTTACGAACGTCTACGGACTCTTGCAAACGTGTATGAGCCTTTACGGACGTTCATGGGCTCCCACGAACGTCTACGGGTCCTTACGAACGCCTACAGACTATTACGAACGTCTACGAGCCTTTGCAAATGCCTACGAGCCCTTATGAACGTGCATAGACCCTTGCGAACGTCTGCGGGTCTTTATAAACGTGTACGGGCCCTTACGAATACGTGCTGGCCCATACGAGCCCGAGCGTCTACGGGCACTCAAAGCGCTTACTTAGCCGTTACCGAATATTGAATCACCGTCCTTTCCAATGAAGCTCTGACATCTTGCATCTAGATGCATGCCTAGGCGGTCTGCACTCCTGATTAAGGAACGCAGTGCCACGTTTATTTATCATGTAAGTAAGTGGCATGGTTGCTTGCAGTTTGAGGTGGAAGGGGTCCGATGTTCTGTGCCCCCAATGGGAATTACTAAAAACAAACTCTTTTTCGGCGGAACATTTGCACCGTTTGCCGTTTGCAACCGTTTGCAATAAAGTGGCCGAAATCCGAAGACATTGAAATTTGTGTGGTGGTCCGGGATCCCTCGCAAAATCCCTCTTTGGCCAATTCCTGGCGCTAAGTCCCTCGGCGATTGACATGACGAATTGTTGTGTTCCCGGTTGCAATCGAAATGATGCTAATCATGTTTTTCCAAAGACAACTGGGGGAAGCATTTTTGCAGGGAAGCATAAATCGCATAATTTTTCCAGTGCGGCGCTGGATAGGTAAGAATGGGGAAGCAGCCTATAATAAGTAATTCCGGTTGAATTATATATATATATATATATATATATATATATATATATTATATATGATATATATCTATATATAATATATAATATATTATATATATATATATATATATATATATATATATATATAATATATATATATATATATATGCATATATAATTAACTTCATCTTCCAGTTCGGGGCGGGGGTGGCCGAGTGGTTAAGGTGTTGAGCTCTGGGTACCAAAGGTCCCGGGTTCAACACTCGCACCATTCGGAACATTTCCCAATCCCGCGGCCCACGGGCGAAACAGTGTGGGCTGCGCCATTAGCCGTGAATGTGCATAAATTGCGTCGTGGACCACCCAATAAACACACAATCATCTTTCATTTCATCTCAGAGTTTGAGCCCTCAGTGGCCTTTGCACTCAACAGTGGGAGTAAACTATATTAAGTAATATATCCAATTCGGAACCAGGGGCGTCGCCACAAATTTTGAATGGGGGATGAGGGAACGCACGGGCTTCTGGAGTCGATTGATTATCATTGCAACATATGAAGGTGTAATGTTAAACTTCACGAAGTTTGGCGGGGACGCGACGTGAATCGACTCTGCCACCACCCACTAGAGACAAATTCATGATGACTTCCTGCATTGGCACCCCATCCTTTGTGAAAAAAAAAGTTGTGATCCTGAAGTCCTGGGAACTTTTCTCGGTCTACCCTGCTGACACTCTCGACCCAAATCCCCGGCGACACCGCCTAAATTTGCCTCTGCCATCGGTAAAAATCCGCTTGGAATTTTATCAGGCCATCGGAACTTTCCTTGAATGACGCTTCATTATCTGTTTCAACACAATTTCCGGATCCCCGAATCGGGTCCAAAAAAACCCGAGACGTCCAGAGGCTTCAACTCCAACCGCTGCAATTATACTAATCTATTTACTTTTTACTAATTCTAGTTTAAAATAATCGGCAGGTAAAATAAGCCATATTTACATGCTTTGGTAAACTTAGTAGTCACACATATTTAGAAGAAAGCCATGTAGATGCTTTTGTATATTTTATGTCATTGTTTTAATTGCATTTACAAGAAATTGTAGAATGCAACAAGTTGCATTTCAAACATGCGACCTCAGTCCACACTGTGCATTCAATTTGGAAGAAAGCTAGTACCTGGTTAGTTTTCTAGTCAGCGAAGTAAACAAAGTGCAACAGGGTCTTTCTTGTATTTATGTTACTTTTTAGGAATAAATGTTATGCGACGCTCAATGAAGACAAAATTTGCTCCAGGAATTTATACATTTGAGGTGCATTTAAAGTCATATTCATCACAAAACTGGTTATTAATCGTGTCACTGTTTTCACGTGTGGGTAAACAATGTCTCCTTGCCCACCTCTGAAAATCGTCCCTGTGGTTTTTCAGTTTCCATCGGATTTTACATCGCTACCATTGCCATCGTACTTAAACGGTGATAGTACTAAAATAGCGTTTAATGCTTCGCACTATTAGCAGCTGACGCTGACGTTAACTGTCGACAGGATAGTTGGCGTCAGCACCCCTATATGCAGTTTTTCCGCTGGGATGATCCATTATAAGCATGCAAATGAGGAGTTCTTGAAAAGTGAGTTATTCTTATCTAGAGCCATTTCTTCTGCTAATATGCATAGTCGTTATATCAAACGGCGAACAAAAGGCAACATGCGCATCTTTTGATGATATCACACGGGAGCCGAGGAGGTGATGATGGCAGACTCGCCTTCAGCAGAGCGGAGAGCCGGGTGGGGAGAGGAGCATGACATGCTCGCCTCCGACGGGGCGGGAGAGAGAGGGAGAGATAGGGAGGGAGGGATGGAGAGAGAGAGAGAGAGAGAGGGGAGAGAGATAGATAGGGATATATATATATATACAGAGAGAGAGAGAGAGAGAGAGAGAGAGAGAGAGAGAGAGAGAGAGAGAGAGAGAGAGAGAGAGAGAGAGGAGAGAGAGAGAGAGAGAGAGAGAGAGAGAGAGAGAGAGAGAGAGAGAGAGAGAGAGAGAGAGAGAGAGAGAGAGAGAAAGAGATAGAGACAGAGAGAGAGAGAGAGAGAGAGAGAGAGAGAGAGAGAGAGAGAGAGAGAGAGAGAGAGAGAGAAGGAGATATAGATATAGCAAAAGGAGAGAACACAACTATCCATTTGAGGGGAAGGAAGGGATGCGTATATACCCCCAGTCGGGATAAGAATACATTCGTGCCTGTGCATACAAGACGGTGCCTGTGTATCCAAGGCGGTGCCTGTATATCAATGACGGTTCCTGTGTATCCATGACGGTGTCTGTGTATTCATGACGGTGCCTGTGTATTCAGGAGGACGGGATTATTTCCCTCTATCCTGGCGGAGAGTGAGTTCGTACTGTCTATTGAAGGTGGACATGTCTGCAGCCCTGCCGAGGGATCGTACCTGTCAATTGAGGGTGGACATGTCGGCAGTCCTGCGGATGGATCTTATCTGTGTATTAGGGGTGGACATGTCTGCAGCCCTGCAAAGGGATCGTACCTGGTTATTGAGGATGGACATGTCTGCAGTCCAGCAGAGGGTGGCGCCATCTCCCCATTTGCGGCATATGGCGGGACCATTTACCTCCAGCCGGGAAATGAGAGGGATCGTACCTGTCCATTGAGGATGGACATGTCTGCAGCGCAGCAGAGGGTGGCGCCATCTCCCCATTTGCGGCATATGGCGGGACCATTTACCTCCAGCCGGGCGGAGAGTGGGACAGCGCCCGAGTCCTGGGCGTACACGGTGAGCCAGTAGCTGGACTGCGTCTCCCTGTCCAGTATGTCCCGGGTGTAGATGCCTGTAACGGGTCATCACAGGTCAACACATGTCATCTGATGAAAGGAATGCCAAACAATATATCAGTCCACCTTATGTCCCCCACAGGCGTGTCATCACCGGAACGCCAAAGACTACCAGCCGGAGTGGGGGCCAATCAAAGGTAGTCGAGATTGTATGTACCATCGACAAAGAGAGGTGATTTTATAGATGCGTAGGAGACTCGATTGGTGCTGGTAAACAGGGAATTTCTAGATTTTGTTGATGGCGAAAAATTATCCATTCTAAATAACATGGCACCCATTTGACTGTTGTGGACGACAACTTCAGCAACTCCAGTTGTCAAAATTGTCACCTGAAAGAATCATGGCTACGTATTCTGGATGTGCGCCAAGGGCATCATTTTTGCATACAAAAAAGTGGTGCACATTGCATGTTTGGCCAGGACGTAGGATTTTGGTGAAGTTGGAGGCTCAAAAGGAAACTAGTAATGCTGTTGAGCGGAGAGAATGATATGATCCGTAGCATTCATCCACGTTTCGCGGATGTATAAGCATACTTGTGGGTACGTTAGGCGTCAGACGCAATGTTAATGCGGACATCGGGGGTATCTCCAGAAAAGAAAGAAAACAGGTAGGTTCTTGATGCCATTCAAGGACTCTGAAATATGCGCCCGCGACAAGCGCGCCCGGATGTTCACAAGTGTGTGCGCGAAGAATGTAGTTACAATTTAGGAGGCTCTTTCTCCATAAAATATGATGCGAAGTGCTTTCATGAGAGTTAACTTGCCTTCAGACGTCAATTTCATTGTCACTTACAGTGATATATTGCGCATATTGTTACTTTGCGTATTGGCTTATGAAACTGGTTTCCACCATAGCCGGCGGGCCCCGCGGACCGCGGCCCGTCCCTGACCGCCCCAGCCGACATTCATAATATGGCGGGGCGCGCTTGGAGGCGCGGACCATTCTCTGGATGTTAATGGGCCCAACGCCAAAGTTACAGGTATATTTTCATATTTGAAACCAAAGGCGATGTACCTGGCATGAGTTCCGCCACCACTAGAGTTGACCCGGACAGGTTTTCTCGATATTGTTTAAGAACATTACGCTTATGGGCGTTGAATGGAAAGAGTTAATCTACATCCGTGAATTTCACCTACACCATTTTGGATTCGATGTTGCTTGGTATTGTTAAAGGGTGGAACTTTACTTTTTGTCGTGCCACCGCTCGGCGGCCCTACGAATCCTCCGGGAAGCAACCGTCGGTGCTTGACGTGCATCGAGCCATGCCAGAA
Organism: Ashinkailepas kermadecensis; assembly: GCA_034440615.1. Classification (NCBI taxonomy): domain Eukaryota; kingdom Metazoa; phylum Arthropoda; class Thecostraca; family Neolepadidae; genus Ashinkailepas; species Ashinkailepas kermadecensis. The sequence continues at coordinate 37,943 of JAOTOM010001997.1, read as the reverse complement.
CCTCAATAATGCCGGAAAGCTTCATGCTAAAAGGTAAAAAATGGCAGTGTTAGATATCGTTAAAAGTAGTCGAGTATGGCATCAGAAGGCAGATGATTTTATGCCGGTTTATTTGAGCCAATTGGAAATTAATTCGCTAAAGTAGAACATCTGATATGCAAGTAAAACGAATACAATATGATAATTCGAGACCGAAATCCTAGAATTGAGTGCAAAAGTCAAAAGGTTGGATATCTATACAAGTAGTCGAGTGTAGCATCAGAATGCAACTGATTTGATGTTAGTTTATTTGAGACCATTTTAAATTAATTCGGTAATGTAGAACATCTGATATTCAATTTAAAGGAATACAATGTGATAATTCAAAACACAAATCCTGAAATTAAGTGCTAAAATGACAGGGTTAGATATCTATAAAAGTAGTCGAGTACGGCATCAGATGGCGGCTGATTTTGTGCCGGTTTATTTGAGGTCATTAGAAATTAATTCGGTAATGTAGAACATCTGATGCACAATTAAAAGGAGTACAATATGATAATTCGAAACAGAAATCATAGAATTTAGTACAAAAATGACCAGCGTTAGATGTTTATAAAAGTAGACGAGTATGGCATCAGAAGGCAGCTGCTTTTATGCCGTTTCATTTGAGACCATTGGCAATGAATTCGCTAATGTAGTACATCGGATATACAATTTATAGTAATACAATGTGATAATTCGAGACACAAATCCTGGAATTTAGTGCAAAAATGACAGGGTTAGCTATCTATAAAAGTAGTCGAATATGACATCAGAAGGCAGCTGATTTTATGCCGGTTTATTTGAGACTATTGGAAATTAATTCGGTAATGTAGAAAGTCTGATATACAATTTAAAGGAATACAATGCGACAACTTGCGACACAAGTTCTGGAATTGAGTGCAAAAGTGACAGGGTTCAACCTTCATGGAAGCTATTCAAGGTGATATAAAAATGTAGCACATTCAATTTTCGTTTAGTTAAGAACATTGAAAATTGTCGGCACATCACACAGAAGATGTATGATATGTTTTTATTACAAGATGTTGAGTGGCCAATTGCTCCCATTTCACTTTAAGTGCAAAGTGACAGGGTGAAATGATTTGATAATAACACGAACTACACATCATAAGAGAGCTTGTTTCAATGTTATTCAAATTTGACCATTGAAAATTACTTGCACCTCTAGAAACTAGAATATAGCATGAATCATAGCAAGCCCACTCCGGTGGTGTTCCTTCACAAACCCACCACCAGAGCGGCGCCACCGGTATTATGTCCGCTCATGACGCCTAACGGCACAAAGTTGGTTTCTGGGTGCATGTGCACCCATAAGGAGGCACCGAGTTACTCTGCCGTTGTGGACTCCATAGTCCGCAGTAAGCTTGCACAAGACTTTTGTTCAGGATTTGCTGCCATACATTTGTATTCCGACCATAGGAGCTGAGTCGAAAAGCCCAGTGCTGAATTTGAGTCCATCTGAGTCAAATTGTTCCCACCGCTCTCCAAATAGTGCACATTGAGATCGGAGATCGAGAGTTTTCTGTAGTTCAGCTTACATCGATGTGCTACCGACCATAAAAATTCCAGGACGCCACTCGCCAGACCAGCGATCACTCAGCGGGCACCAATTCCAGGTACCAGCCTATGTTACGATTCCATAGCTCATCGCGTTCCAGCATTGCACTGAACCTGGTCCGAAGTCGTATAACGGTGATGAAGACGACGTCATCAAGCACCGGCTGACGGGGAAATGCTGTAACCTTCCAATGTCCAACCTTCCCGCGCAGCTGCTACGCCTCCGTGCATAGCAGTCATCGCAGAACAATTAAAAGTTAGCCGGAGGGCCGGCCGACACATTCCGTCCATCTGCCGCGTCGTCAGGAAGCGTCGTCAGAATAACTGATGGTCTTTTGCGCTCGTAGGTAATGGTGGCGGCGCCAAGTAAGAATATTTTGCAGTAGGTCTTGTTGATATTGTCGTCAGGAATGCGCGACGGCCAGAAAACAGCAACTGCTCGGCACGGCTCGGAAAGTGCACATTTGGAGAGAAGAGAACAGAAACAAACGGGGAACAACAAGCACAAAACTGTGCACCGATGGGACACCTGTAGAGTCGCAGACTTACTGGCGTTACGCGGACTGCCTGGTCTAATTAACGATCGGACTACCCGATTGCTTCCAGAAAGCCATGGCGATCTCATGGCGAAGACTTGATGATGCTGGTTTCGCGGACTTTTTATATACCTACACGCTCCCTATTTGGAGTTGCGTCTCTTGCACATTTCGAGAAGCAACCAAGCGCAATTAATGCTCGCTAAGTGCAAAAAAAAACAATAATAAAACAGAAAGCAAGCGGAACGATTTAGTCGCCTCAGTGTGCACAAATGTTTTGTTTTTTTTCATTGAAATGTCCCAATTCACATATGCATGTTAATAGGAGCTAATAAAGCAATCTGAGCGGCAATGGCTGCAGCAATTCATGCTGCGTAACTGTCTTCCTTTCAGCTTTGCATTATTTCTGTCCACTGGTTTTCCTCATTTCTTCAATATTCAACTTGAAGTCCAAATCATGGAACTATAATTTCCTTGTAATGAGTTTGTTAACTTTGTGAACCTGAGCAGAATATTTCACAAGCTAGGCTTTCAAGGAAGAAACTTCTTTCATTCCCTTCGGACCCACCACGAACAACAAATAATTGATTTTTTCGACCACCATGGCAATGTCTTGACATAAAACAGAATGTTGCTTTCAAACGCGCTGAAAACTGGAAATTATCGATCAATCTAGATTCGATTTTGGAAGATTTTAAGTTATGTGGTTAAATGTGATGATTGTCGCCTTCTATAAAAAAAAACAAAAACAAGCTGAAATGTGTCCAGGTTAAATAATTATCAGCAAATATTCAATTAGCCAGTTGATTCAAGCTTAAGCCCGTGACAGCAGATCTTAATAAAATGTATTGAACTCCTAAAGACCAACTGAGGAGCTGATGATAAGAACATTTGCCAGTCCGCAGTTGCCATCAGTGCACCATATCGAAGTTGGGACATTTGCTGTCTAGGGACAACTTGACCAATTTGTTTCCACAAAAGAAATGGCAGGACCCTTACTGCCAAGTTGTGTCATGAATGTCAATTACGGTCCGAGCCGGTATTTATTGCACAATTATATACACAGTATGGTGTGACCCTACATTGGAAAAGTGCATAACCAGCTGAGACTGATCAAAAGCATACCCAGTCGACCACCTTAGGGTACATGGTCGTAGGAGCGATGAAGTACCTGGGTCGAGCAAAAATGTGTACCAATTTCCGACAAACCTGGGTTTGGAGCGATGCAAAATATGGAATGAGCTGATACCAGTCTTTGTTCCACAAAATATGTTTGGAATTGAAGAAAATTACCGAAACCACACTTTTCTAGCATTCGGTCAGCATGGTGGATGATCTCATAACACCATTCCTTTGGATCGGCTTCTGACCACAGCGCCCCGTCACACCATACCTTGGTCGGCTTCCGACCACAGCGCCCCGTCACACCATCCCCTGGTCGGCTCCTGACCATAGCACCCCGTCACACCATCTCCTGGTCGGCTTCCGACCACAGCGCCCCGTCACACCATCCCCTGGTCGGCTCCTGACTATAGCACCCCGTCACACCATCTCCTGGTCGGCTTCCGACCACAGCGTCCCGTCAAACCATCCCCTGGTCGGCTCCTGACTATAGCACCCCGTCACACCATCTCCTGGTCGGCGTCCGACCACAGCGCCCCGTCACCCCATCCCCTGGTCGACTTCCGACCACAGCGCCCCGTCACACCATCCCCTGGTCGGCTCCAGACTATAGCACCCCGTCACACCATCTCCTGGTCGGCTTCCGACCACAGCGCCCCGTCACACCATCTCCTGGTCGGCTTCCGACCACAGCGCCCCGTCACACCATCCCCTGGTCGGCTCCTGACTATAGCACCCCGTCACACCATCTCCTGGTCGGCTTCCGACCACAGCGCCCCGTCACACCATCCCCTGGTCGGCTCCTGACTATAGCACCCCGTCACACCATCTCCTGGTCGGCTTCCGACCACAGCGCCCCGTCACACCATCCCCTGGTCGGCTCCTGACTATAGCACCCCGTCACACCATCTCCTGGTCGGCTTCCGACCACAGCGCCCCGTCACACCATCTCCTGGTCGGCTCCTGACCATAGCACCCCGTCACACCATCTCCTGGTCGGCTTCCGACCACAGCGCCCCGTCACACCATCCCCTGGTCGGCTTCCGACCACAGCGCCCCGTCACACCATCCCCTGGTCGGCTTCCGACCACAGCGCCCCGTCACACCATCCCCTGGTCGGCTCCTGACCATAGCACCCCGTCACACCATCTCCTGGTCGGCTTCCGACCACAGCGCCCCGTCACACCATCTCCTGGTCGGCTTCCGACCACAGCGCCCCGTCACACCATCTCCTGGTCGGCTTCCGACCACAGCGCTCCGTCACACCATCCCCTGGTCGTGAATGCGGGCAGACTTCTGGCGACTGGCGAGACCTGCGCCTTCCTTGGACGGTGGACGGCATGGAGCGAGACACAAATTTAGCCGGCAAATCCACTGAATGGCGACACTGGGCCGGATGATTGTTTTGTCGACAAGACCGGCAACAACAGACGCCATGAGTACTTCACCAGAACCTCTGACATCAATGCATGCTACAATGTGGCTGCAATGCGAATAGACTTCACGCACGAGTCAACGGATGGCGTACAAGCCCGGAATGTGTTTGGGGTGTGGTAGAGAAGTCGTCCAGATAACGGCTAACGGCGGCTGTTGTCGATATCCATTGGTGTAGGGCTGGTGTCGACCTCAGGCAACTGGAAGATATGCTTTTACAATAAAGGTCAGGCGTAATGGTCAGAATGGTCAGGCGCATAGGCTGGGCGTGTTGGCAAGTTATTTGCTGTACGAGCGTCGATCGCTTTCGTCATATAGTGTCGCCAATCTCTCACGCCGATTGGTCCCGGGCGAAAAGCAGTAACAAGCGGGAAACGAAGCCACAACCTTTCGGTCAGGAGACAAACATCCTGTCCGTGGACTACTCACCCTCAACGACCTGGTACATAACACGCGCAAATTATTGATTTGAATTATTATTGATTCGTTGGGCTTAGGGCAAGGGGATCCAGGAATTGTCATGGGGGCACTTGTCTGAAGGTGCGCCTGCGACTAAAAATACGCTGAGCTGTGGGGGGGGGGGTCTGGGTGCACTCCACGCTGAACCGCCTTGACCCTCAGGAGGACGCTTTTTCCTTCCAATGGAGGGGGCGTATTCCTTTCTGATGGGTGTCTTTGGCTGAAACACCTGTTAAACGAGGGGATGGGTGCACTCGAGCCTTCCTGGAGGGGCACCACCTTCCATGGGGTGGGGGGGGGACACATGCACCCAGTGCCCCCCCCCCCATCATTTACCCGTCCCTGGCTTAGGGACGCATCAATTGCTAATGGCCATGATATCATTGCTAGTGATTCATAGGTGGCGACATAATTATCTCCCAAGGAATCAGTAACACTATGCGACAATATTTTTCGCGCCATATGTCCTACGCAGTTGATGCGACCTTAAGCTCCAATGATGAAGGTAATGTATTTTCACTATGGTGCAAGATCAACAAATGTTTCGAAGGATAACCTAGTAGACGGCTACTATGTACTGCCTACTATGGCTGTCGGACTCTGTTTTCCGTTTAACTCGCCAGATGCCTGCACAATACAAATGTTGTAACACCGAGATATCAGCAGCTTCGGCCGCTGGCTACTCCAGTTGTCATCGTGACTACTGTGCCATGCTGATCATGGACAGTACTGAGAGCATACTTTGACGTTTCTGAGACTGTACTGAGACCATATACTGGGACCGCACTGGGATAGAACTGAGACTGTAGTAAGACGGTATTGAGAAAATAATGAGGTGTTACTGAGGAAGTACTGAAGCGGTACTGAGACTGTACTGTGGCGGCGCTGAAAAAAGTAATGAGGTGTTGCTGAGGAAGTACTGAAGCGCTACTGAGAGTGTAGTGGGACGGAGCTGAGAAAATAATGTGGTACTGAGGAAGCACTGAAGCGGTACTGAGATTGCACTGAGACAACGCTGAGACGATTTCAGACAGAGCTCCCTAGTTGTTGGGACTCTCCTGGAAGAACAGAGCTGAGACTAAATTGAAATGTCGCCGGAGCATTACTGAGATGGCACTGCCGAGTGCTGTGACTGGACGATACTGGAATGACAGTGAGCTGGTAGCGCCGAGCCGCATACAAACTCCGTGTTTAGAATTGTGCTGGGCGAATAGCTCAAGAAGACTTCACATAACGTCACCAAATGGTTGAATTAAAAACCAAGGAGGAGCAGATATGCTGTCAAATATTAATGCTTCGACTGTTTCTTTTATACATGCAGCATCTTAAAAGCTCTTTGCCCATCTTCAGAGAAGACTTCTTGCTGAGACTGCACTGAACAGGTGTATGGTACAGTGTACATAGTACGTGGGTACAGTACAACAACCGATAGGGCCCACTGGGTTGTGTGTGCTAAAGCATGCAGCCAGTGTGTGCCTAACTGTGACCGAGTTGTCATGCCAACGGCCCGACCAGTGAAGTACTTCCCCAACTCGCTCAGCCTTCCTGAATGAGAGCGCCAAATGCCACTTGAACGCGCGTAACTTTCGTTGCTGAAGAGCCGGCCGCTGTAAGCCCTGTCGCTACCGAGAATCCCCGTCACACAACTGATGCAATGACAGCCGACTCGACAGCCGGGTAAGCCGAGCTCGGGTGCCGAAGTCGTCGCTCGGGGTCCGACAGTGGCCGGGCGAACTGCTCGGCGGAGTCCCGTGAGGCGCGGCCCGGTCGGCGGACCCGGCGGCGCCCGTCGCCAACAAATCCACGGCGTCCAGCCAGACTGGCCTCCGTGCGACGGACCGCTCCCTGCCAGCCACCTTGGCCGGGGGAGCGGCTGCCGCACCGCCCGGGGCGGTCCAATGCAGGTCATCGATAATCCGCAGGCCTCGGGCAATCACAGAAACGGAGACATCGAAACGCCATCAGCGCTGACGAAGTTCGCTTGAGGTCCATTCTTTCAGTATCTCCCCACAGGCACGAACGTTGGGCTCGCACCATTTGGCAGATGCCCACTGGTTGCTGACGTGCATCGACCGACGGTGGTTGATTACGTATTGGTCATTGGCGCTGACGAAATAATATGCAGCTATCAGCCAGTGTGAAGACAGTGTGGACTTGTTACCTGCTGCGTACCTCGCGAGTCAGGGGCGGTGAGTGTCAGCCAGTGTGGCGGTGGAAAGCGCGCGTGCAGCTGTTCAAACGGCGCGAAAAAATAAATTCGGGTCGGTTTCCTTCACAGAAAAACCGCAGCTTCGACGTTTGCGCCGAGAAATTCCTGGGACTCGCACCAATCGCGTGAGCGTCGGTGCCTCACCGAACCACGTCGAAAGTTGAAGATGGTAAAGACGATCGATTGCTTGTTGCAGTTGTTCAATTCAGTCATCGGAAAAAGGACACGTACGGTTAATGTTTATCACGTTTTGTGTCTCCATCGCCCTGATGACAGGGGCTACCCCACTCCCACAAGAGCGGACATGCATGTGGCCTTCTCGGCCGCCGCCGCTCACCACTCGACGGCCCGAAAACAGAGCCACGACCCACACGAAAACAGGCGCACAAACACGACGAATCACACAGAACCGGACGAGGTCGTGTTTGCCGCGCCAGAGATCAACTTGTTAGCATTTCAGCTCCCGAGGCAGTCACGCTGCAAAAAGAGCGAAGGTGGGAACAGCGGAGCGTTGTTCAAAGGAACGAAAAACAGGCACAAAGCTGCGCTTAAAAAGCGACCAGCTATTCATCACCACGCGGTGCCGGTCGATGTGCACGCCGTTTTTGTGGATCTGCCGACAGGGAGGATCAATCAGGAGACAGCACAAGGGGTGTAACACCTCGGAATTGCACGACACCTGTGGCTGTCTCGCCGGAAAACCATTGGCATGGGCCGTGCATGTTGTGGGGTCGTGGCTGCGCGTGGTCCGGGTGAGACCAGTTAACGAGGCCGGGGAAGGCCACAGTTTACTAAAGGTACGGTGCCAACAGCAGTAGGGTGCGGGAGCTTGACCGCGATAAGACTGATGATCGTCAGCGCGAATATGTCCCTCAGTGCCTGTCTGAATCGAAACATCGTTAAAGTAGCTCCAAGCGAATAAATGTCGCGTATGTGCCAGTAATTGTTCCTTCTTCGCTGTTCTGCTGTGATCCATAGTCTGTGATTGTGTTCTTTAACACGCGCACCGGAGGGCCTCTCACATGACGTGAGCCGAATGGGAGAGGGCGGACACCGCCTCAATATCTCAGAAACTACTGAAGCTAGAAACACACAATTCGGAGGGGGATCGCGGCCGTAGTGAATGTCCATCTTAGCAACGCATTCGCTTTCGGATTCTGCATCCTATTTGCGTATCCTACGATTTCGCTCAAATTGTCAAGAGTGTGATCTTCGTTGCTTGCCAAAGTAAGACAATGGCAATTTTTATAAAACAAACATTTAATCCGAGTTCTTGCTGGGGTGGCTCTATGAACCAGGGTTCTATTACTAAGCAGAGCTTGTTGCGTGAACCCTGGCCCCACCACCCGGTCCATGAATTCCAGTTCAACGGCAGAATTTTGACCGAAAGATTAACGTGCCGTCATTGCACCGACACGGCCGCCCGGTAGTTCGTCCCCGACCTTATCGGGCCAGCTGCCAACTGACCCTCCCAGCCGGGGGCTAGATGCGAGCGCGTGAAGCGACTCGAACCCTGTGTTGCCAGGGCAGGGGAGACCAGTGCAGGCCAGCGCTCTAACCAACTGAGCTACCGGGGCGGCAAATAATTCAATAGCGCAAGCAATTTGACCTCCAGAGATAGAAAAAGGTCATTACCGTCCAAAATGGGGTATTGCATAACTGTCAGGGTATTTCGCTTAGCAGGATGATTCCAACTCCAAAACGTCCGTCGTGAGTCAATGATGCAGCACGTCGAACAACGTGACCCTTAATGCCGTTGTTTGACCTTAGGTAACTAAAGTTAGTTTTCCTTATGCACCAATCAATTTACACAGATAAAATGATAGTGACACAATTCATATGCATGACTTACAAAAGTCGCGGTCTAAATGGCTCGTAGACCGAGCACATGGAACAAAATGATTCCTGAAGGTCACGGTTTTATCTCCGTTCGCAATAGAAAAGCAAAATAAGGGAATTATGCAATTTTCTTACGTACCTTACAATTTCCTCGTAAATATACTTGGGGCAGTTAATTGGCATAGAAGCAATGATTATAGTCCAGAGACGCAGCAGGTTACATGATGTGACGTACAATCTCACCTTTTGACGTGAGGTCACAAAAGCTCTTCTCAGCCATGTTGTATCTTTATATGAGGTGTACTGAATAACATTTTCCAGCATGCACTGATCGATGGAGTTTAGCGCCAATTCATCCCCATCGGATAAGGAAGCAGCACATACGAGCGTGCGACCTCAAAGGTTAACGTTTCACCGTAGGTCAAACTCAAGATGAGATAATCCGCGATTTCGTTCCAAATGTTCGGACGTGTTCCTCTTCATGACGTCATAGATCCGTGCCTGACATTACCGAACAAAAAACAAACCAACAGTTCCGGCAAAGACGCTCCAGAAGGCACTGAAATTTCACTGGGTTCTGCTAAGCGGCTGGTAAGCTTTCCATGAATAACATTAGGGGGTTGCATCACCCTCCTCCTACCTCCACCGACGAGGGATAAACCATAGGCAGCCGGCCGGTCAACTTTGCACCGTGCAGTTCCTGTACTCACCAACGTATTTCAACATTTAATCTTTCGTAGAATGCGCGTATAAATTTGCAACATAACCATGCACAAGATACAAGATATTTCATTATCACTGTCCTTTTATGAGTTGTCGTCGAAAGAAACAGGGGTGGTGTGCGGATTACCCCCCCAACGCCCACCCCCACCCCCATCTTCGGTGCGCGTGCTAAAACGGAACGTCACATACGCCGGAGATAAAGCAAATCGTATTCCTAGTTCCCCTCTAACGGAGGATCTACAGTCATTGCTGAAGAAAAACAAGCTGTGCATGCTGTGCTATTGCTATGGTCAAACTTGATGCACTCAGTGAAGCTTTTGTGCATGGGCGTCGCCACCCACAGGGACGTGGAACGCATTCCCGTCACACCACTCCCAAACTTATGGAAGATTTGCATTACGTCTGCGGCGCTACACGGAAAGAATCAACCTACAAACATAATCCCCCACACAAACCCATGGCGACATTCACTCGTTTGTGACTGCCAGGCGCGTTTGTGACTCCCAGGCGCATTCACTCGTTTGTGACTGCCAGGCGCATTCATCGGACCAAACTTTGCCGTGTAAAGTGCGCGTAGATCGCGATACGCTTCAGCCTCACCTGTTTGGTTGATGGAGAAGTGTCCGAGGCCGTTGCCGCCCCTGATCGAGTACTGCAACTGTGAGTTGGGTCCGACTGGGTCGGCGTCGGTGGCTCTGACGGCCAACACGAACGTGCCGGCCGGCCGACCCTCGGCCACGGCCCCGCTGACGGCCACGGCGCCGCCGAACGACGGCGCGTGGTAGTTCTCGTTGACGTCCACCACCTGGATGACCAGGTAGGCGACGGCCGACAGCGGCGGCGTGCCGTCGTCGCGCGCCTCCAGCGTCACGTTGTAGATCTGGCGCCGCTCGAAGTCGAGCGGCTCCAACAGACGCACGACGCCCGTGCGCCGGTCCACGCCGAAGCGGCCGTCGCCGCCGGCGCGCACATGGTACTCGACCGGCTCGACGGCGCCCGGCCGGTCCGGGTCGACGGCGTCGACGGTGGCCACCGCGGCGCCCATCGGCAGGTCCTCGTTGGCGCGCACGCGGTAGACGCGCCGCGAGAAGCGCGGCGCGTTGTCGTTCACGTCGAGCACGTCGACGTTGACGGTGGCGTAGGAGACGAGCGGCGCGTCCGGCGAGCCGTCGCGCGCCGCCACCCGCAGCCGGTAGCTGCTCTGGCGCTCGCGGTCGAGCGGCGCCACCTGGCGCACCAGGCCCGTGTCGGCGTCGACGCTGAAGTCGGCCGTGTCCGTCACCAGGTGGTACGAGACGCGTCCGTTGGCCGCCTGGTCCGGGTCGGTGGCGTTGAGCTGCACCACCGGCTCGCCGGCCGGCCGCGTCTCCGGGTAGTAGAAGGTGAACGAGGCGCGGTGCAGGCGCGGCGCGTTGTCGTTCACGTCCTGCACGTGCACGGTGAGCGGCAGCGTGTTGCACAGCTGCGGCAGGCCGCGGTCGCACGCCGTCACGTTCAGCCGGTAGAGCGGCGTGTGCTCGCGGTCCAGCCGACCCGACACCGACACCGTGCCGTTGTCCATGTCGATGCTGAACACCGAGTCGTCGTCGCCGGCCGAGATGGCCATCACCAGCAGGCCGTTGTAGCCGAGGTCCTTGTCGCGGCCGACGACGGTGACGACGTGCGTGCCGATCGGCGCCGCCTCGCTGACCAGCAGCCGGCCGGCCGGCCGTGCCGTCAGCTGTGGCCGGTGGTGGTTGGTGCTGTACTGGCTGGCCGTCAGCTCGGTGAACGGGTGGCGCAGCGCGTTGTTGTGCTCAGAGTCGGCCAGCAGCGCGCGGTAGCGGCCCGCCACGCCAGTGTCCTTGCACTGCAGCCGCACGCCGGCGCCGGCCACCAGCTGCGAGCTGGCCGACACCAGCTGCAGCTGCAGCTGCGTCTCGTCCGAGAAGTGCTGGCCGTCGTTGGCCATCACGCCGAGCCGCCGCTCGCCGACGGCCACGTCCGACAGGTCGCAGCCGACCCGCAGCGTGCCGTGCCGCTCGTCCAGCAGGAAGCAGCCGTCCTCGTTGCCCGACACCAGCCGGTAGCTGACGGCGGCGCCCTCGTCGAAGTCGATGGCCGACAGCACCATGATCTCGGTGCCGACCGACGCGCGTCGCGACAGGTAGCCGTGACAGTCGACCTTCTCGAACTGGGGCCGGTTGTCGTTGACGTTGCGCAGCCGCACCGTGACCGTGGTCTCCGCCTGCCAGCGGTAAGGCTTGCCCCAGTCGGACACGCGCACGCGCAGCACGTACTGGCGCCGCTGCGTCTCATAGTCGAGCGTCTCGCTGGTGCTGATGGCGCCGTCGTACGAGTTGATGACGAACGGCACCGGCTCCGTGTTGGCCAGCGAGTAGGACAGGAAGCCGTTCTCGTCCTGGTCGGCGTCCTTGGCCGTCACGCGCGTCACTAGCGTCATGGCCGGCTCGTTCTCGTCCACGGCCGCCTGCGTGTTGGGCGTGTCGAAGCGCGGCCTGTTGTCGTTCTCGTCGAGCACGGAGATGGCGACGCGCGCCGAGCCCTGGCGCCGACGGCCGGCCGACGCGCCGCCATGGTCGAGCGCCGACACCACCAGCGTGTAGGTCGCCTTGGTCTCGAAGTCGAGCGGCCGCACCAGCCACAGTCGGCCGGTGGCCGCGTTCACGGCGAACTCGTCGCCGTCGTTACCGCCCGTGATGGCATAGCTGACGTGCGCGTTGACGCCCCAGTCGCGGTCCTGCGCGCGCAGTTGCACCAGGCTGGTGTGCGGCAGCGCCGTCTCGCGCACCGACACCGAGTACGCCTCCAGCGTGAACGCCGGCGCGTGGTCGTTGAAGTCCATCACACGCACGCGCATCGAGTGCAGCGACGAGCGCGCCGGCGTGCCGCGGTCGGTGGCGTTCAGCGTCAGGTTGAAGCCGTACGGCGCCGCCTCGCGGTCCAGCGGGTCCCACGTGCCCACCAGGTACTCGCCGGCGATGCTGCCGGGCAGCACGCGGAACAGTCGAGCCGCGTCACCGTCCACGATGCGCACGCCGTCCACCTGGCCGTGGGCGCCCTCGTCGGCGTCGGTCACGTGCACGATGGCGTACACGTCCATGCTCGAGTGCTCCACCACCTCCGTCATGTGCGTCACGCGCATCACGGGCGCGTGCAGGTTGACGGGCCGCACGCGCACGCGGAGGCGCGCCTCGCCGCGCACGTCCAGGTCCTTGAGGCCGCGGTCGCGCGCCACGGCCGTCAGCAGGAACTCGGGCCGCTGCCGGTGGCTGAGTCGGCGCGCCAGGCGCACCTGACCCGACCACGGGTCCATCACCAGCCACGGCTCCGGCTGCGGCAGGCTGTAGTACAGCTGGCCGTTGATGCCGTCGTCGGCGTCGTCGGCGTGCAGCTGCGCCACCACGCCGTGCACCGGCAGGTCCTCGGCCACCTCCACGTCGTACTCGGCCGAGTCGAACCACGGGTTCAGGTCGTTCCTGTCCAGCACGCGCACGCGCACCTCGGTGAACGCGACGCGCCGCGTGCTGCCGCCGCCGCGTCGTCGGCCCCGCCGGGTGGCGCGCACCTTGAGTCGGAACTGCGCCTGTTGCTCGCGGTTCAGCACGTCCGCGTGGCCGGTGCGAGTGCGCACGCGCAGGAAGCAGAAGTCGCCCACCAGCTGGTGCTGCGCCTTGAAGAAGTCGTCCGGGTCGCCGCCGACTATCTTGAAGCGCAGCTGAGTGGAGGCGGAGGCGGGACGCACCCACATCCCCATCGGCTCGCCGTCGCTCACGACGTACTCCCTGCCGACGTTGTTCTCGTAGATGGACGTGTTGTAATGGTCACTGGTGAACGCCAGTGGAGAGGCCGAGCCGCCAGTGCGCGTACGTTGAGCCACAGTCAATCGACAGAGGCAGCAGAACGTGAGCAGCAGGGTGAGTGGTCGGCGAGCCAGCCGGGGGCGCCTGGCGTGGGCGCCGGAAGAGGGCGCCATGTCACCTGCGGCTACCCGCCGTGCTGTTGTCCCTGCGCGACACACAGAGAGGGTGTCAGTGCACCAAAGCAACAGACACTCACAAACACGACAGTACTGATTGTAAAACCGGTGCATATGGTGTTCTGGTGCAAGTTTTTCCGCGGAGAGGAGAGCGTTGGGAGGGGGTGGGGGGAGGGTACAGCTAAGCTGTCCAGTTGCAGGTAACACCATGAGTTTGTTCAGCACCATACTTTGTCAAATCACATGCCCGCCATAGCATCACACCAAGGTACATCACAGCACTCCGCCTCGGCATAGATCCGTCATAGCACCCCGCCTTGTCACAAATCCGTCACAGCACCCCGTTTCGACACAGATCGGTTACAGCGCCACACCTTAACACCATCACCACCTCACCAGCCCAGTGCCAGCTCCACCCCCTGATCATTGTCACGCCACCATCCCACCAACATCGGTGCCAGCCCCGCCTCTGCTCACCCACACCCGCCCACCTCTGCACCATCGTCACACCCACCGTCAGCTACAGAAGTGTCTACACAACGCCCAACTACGTGGGTTGAAGAGCTTCCACCATCAGCTGCAGAACTGTGTCTACACAACGTCCAACCACGTGGGCTGAAGCGCTCCGCCTCCGCCGACCACGGCGCCCTGGCGCCGACTGACCGGCGATCGGCGGCGTGGTGACGACAGAGAGCGCTCCAGCCGACGTATGAACTACGGCAGAAGGTGTACTATAGTCGGTGTCGGACCACGGCAGCAGGTGTACGGACCACGTCAGTCGGTGTACGGACCACGGCAGTCGGTGTACGGGCCACGGCAGTCGGTGTATGGACCACGTCAGTCGGTGTATGGACCACGGCAGTCGGTGTACGGACCACGGCAGTCGGTGTACGGACCACGTCAGTCGGTGTACGGACCACGGCAGTCGATGTACGGACCACGGCAGTCGGTGTACGGACCACGTCAGTCGGTGTACGGACCACGGCAGTCGGTGTACAGACCACGTCAGTCGGTGTACGGACCACGGCAGTCGGTGTACGGACCACGGCAGTCGGTGTACGGACCACGGCAGTCGGTGTACGGACCACGTCAGACGATGTCAGACCACGGAAAACGGTGCATAGCGACGTCCGCTCTATTTGACGCTGAATCGGTGATCACCTCATTCGGTATTCGACCTTTGTTCGCCAGGAGGCGGTCAGCGTGGACAATAAGGGGAGGTGCAAATTCACCACAGTAGCTTTGCCACCGTGCTGCGCTCGCTGCAGCTGGGAACGCGCATCTCCAATATCAGCTGAACATTTTCAATCAACAATCCAACATCAGCTGAACATTTTCAAAAGCTTGCATACAAAACGAGGTCAATGCTGGCTGCCTGTCGGGTGTGGCCCAGTGTATTGTTTGATGTGTATCAGGGTCGTTCAGGGTGTAGGTGTACAATGTGCATACATACTGCTTGTGGTGGCGGCAGCATGGTCATGCAGTATTTGTCGAGGTTGAAGACAGGCTGCCCTGTACACGTATACTTCAGGGTATCCACTAACTGGCCGCTGGATGGGCAGATAACAGACAGACAGACAGACAGACAGACAGACAGACAACCCGAGTGGTGCAGCAACGGGTAAGCGGAGCACACCGATCGAGTGAAGACATGCCGGCGCCAATGTCCATGAAGCCACTTTGACACTGACATCAGACACACATCAAACGCGCCGGCTTTTGCGAGAATAGCCGACTGAATCCGTGTCAATCATCGGAGATCGATGCTCTCCTCCTTCGTGCAACATTAGGACGAAACAGTGGAAGTTGCTGCCCGACAGATGACGACAGAGCACGGGCGATATTCAGCGGAGCGGGGTCAACCGCGCGCCGCACATGTCATGCTTGACCTTTTCGGCACAGGCCATGCTTGACCTTTTCAGCACACTGATGTCGGCCCATTTCTGTGGAGCCGAATTGCTGCACCGTTTATTTAACTGTTTCGTTTTATTGTCATTCTCTGGCACGGTATTGTTGGATGGTTGTCTCCATGCTCTTCCTGAAATACTCACACAGCAAAACACGCGATATGCGGTGGGGGCGAGCCAGACGTGGTGAATGGCTGGACGGCGGCCAGTCTCCTCCTCGCGAGATGCTGCTGAACGCGTCGGTGAGGACGACACCATCGACGTCGAGTTAGCATTCGATGGAGCACTGTCGGAACCATCGGTGGTATGTGGACTCATCTGCCGCCGTCTTAGTGTCGGTATTCGAGTTTCGATGGAGCACCGTCAGAACCACTGGCGGGATGTGGACCCAACTCACGTCGACAACTGTTCCCAGCTCTTTGAGTTGCCGATTGACCGATCAGAGCAGAACGAGAAGGCCAAGTAAGATGACCACAACGGTCTTCGATGCATGGACTTGGAACGGTGCCGTTATCCACACTCTGCGGCCTCTTCAGAGGATGATTATTCCCTGCAAAAGGAAACAGTAATTGTCTCCGCCCTGGAGCAGCCACTGGAGATCTTCACACACTGGAGCTTATGTTAATCACATGCGCACCTTACTTGCATAATCAATCTGGCGTACGATTAGTCGGACAACAGCGGCAACACTTTCTCAACAGAGGCAACTCCTTCGAGAGCGCCCCGAAACGTCCTCCCTGGAGCTGTCATTGGTCGTCAAAATTAGCCTGGAAATCCAGCCTGAGTGTTCGCTCATATTGGCCGCATCTCAATGCACCTTTATTTTGGTGCACGTAGTCGTCGCATTGCTTTTGGTGTACGTTGCCCTCGCCAATTTCTACACCTTGGATACACAATTTATGTTTTAATATTAAATGCTATACAACCAGGTAAAAGTTGTCTAAGAACAAAGCTAACAGCAAGCTGTCGTGTGTCACCTTTCGCACAGCATAGCACCTGATATATTAATGCGAGACTTGACTTACAGAAACGCTGAAGCTGACGGAACATGCCTCACTAAATTCCTCCCCGTATTTGCGCCTGATAACACTAGTACGCACTCTTTTGACAGGATGCATCATCATCATCGTGTATTTCGGAGCTGTCCATCAAATGGGTTTTCGGTTCTCCACGTCAATGAAAGCATGCTGCAATGAAGCACGCAGCCACACTCGGCCATCGTAGGTCAGACAGAGGGTGCTTCAGTCATCCCGTTACGATACCTCAGTCCGGCGACGATGCGAGCACCAAAGTGATACACTTTTACACCCTTCTTTGCTGAGTCACGTTGCGTCCATCCCAAACATTCATGCAATATCGTACGTGGGGAACACGAACGCTTCAACCAGCAGCTGCATAGTCTCGCGTGGCACGCGGTGCTTCATCCTAGCCAGTGTGATGCGAATAGCAATAGCAGCGCGCAGGATGGTCGCAATGTGCTGCTCCCAGGAGAAACAGTCGTACACGGTGACACCCCGAATGCTAACACAATGTGACAGTTTTTTTAGTTACCAAATTATACGGAGTAATGTTCACTTATTATTTGAAGCCGTTATTCCAGAATAATCAGCTTTGTCTTTGAGGGGTCTATTTTTAGCCTATTTAATGTATACCAATTTATTGCAGAGGTCATGGTGGTTTCGACTCGTTGTTTCAGTACGGGGACGTTTTATATCAAATCTGCGTCCAACAGCTGAGTGTCATCGGGGTATATGACAATCATACCGTTTGGCATGTGTTGTGGCATGTCGTTGGTGAATAGGTCAACATACAGGGCCCAGCATAGAGTCCTGTGCCACCCCTTGCTTCACCAATAGGGCTTCAGATTGTTCGACATACTGCATGCGATTGCTAAGCCGTGCGGAGAACCACTGACTGTCGATGCCGTGTCACCCTAGCTTCTTCAGGAGGCTGTGTTCGACGCTGTCAAATGCTCTTGAGGTGCCGGTGGTAACAGTGACCTCATCATGCCTTTGCCAACGTTGCTTGTCGCATATATTGCAGCATCAAGCACGGCGGCCTCCGCAGATAGGCCAGGGCGGAAACCGTATTGCTGCGGGCATATAGTATACTGACCAGATAAATATTGCATCAGGTGTGTGCAAAATTTACGCTCACAAAGCTTAGTCACGACCGGCAATATCGATAATGATCGATAATTACACCACGCGGTATCGTCTCCGCCCTTATGTCTCGGCACTATTGTAGCGGTTTTCCATGATGACGAAAGGTCACAGTTTACAATGCGACTATTAACGGCATGCAGTAAGTGTGGTCCAGTAACAGCAAAGGTCATCTTAAACATGGCGATGTTAATGCTGTCGACACCGCACGCGCGTGACGATCCCATCCGCCGCAGCGTGGCCGGCAGCTCCTGCAGTGTGGCCGGGCGCGGGGCAGACGCTCCGCTGCAGACTCGCGGCGGACGCGGCGGCAGCGTCTCCCCGGTGTGCGCCGCCGCCAGACTGTCCGCCACCGTGGGGCTGACGCTGGCCAGGCAGGTATGTTGGTTGGTTATTGGTTTTACGACACGTCGACCGTTGAGTCATGCAGCGTCGCCAATCTCTCACGCCGATTGGTCGCGGGCGAAGAGTAGCGACAGGTGAGACTCGAACCCACAACCTTTCGATTGTGAGACGAGCATCCTACCCCTAGACCACTCGTCCCCGGCGAGGCAGGTACGAAGCCGGGCCAGCCGCAGGTATGAAGCCGGGCCAGCCGGGCTGCTGGTTTACCGACAGGTCAGGCTTGGGCTTGTGCTTCATTGAAGCGACCACAACTCGTTGAATATATTTGCATGCGGCGGATTTTGAGTTTCTGTATGATGTCAGAAAGCATCAGATCAGTTGCTATTCTCGCAAAAGCCGTTTTGGCCGCGCTAGGACACGAGCAGTGCTCGGCCTCCGTCTCCGCACATTGCGTCAGGTCTTTATCAGCTCTGGCCTGACCTCTGGCTGTGGTGGCGTTTCTGACGTCAGCGCCTAGTAGCCATGGCCGTGGCAGTTGAAGTGGTTTTATTTGTCGGAGTGGCACATGCTTGTCAATAATGATAATGGGATGCCATGCCGCCAGCCAAACGTACCATTCTCAGATGCGGTTTCGGCCTGATAAACTGAATTCCAGTTAGTCGATAGTAATTCTAGGCACGGCAAGTCTTGATTGAGATGCCGAGTGGAACTATTCAGTCGGTCATTTCAACCAAGCGAACCATCCATTTCCCGAACTATTCATGCATGATATGAATAGTTTGGAAATGTCGCCAAATGTTAAACTTCTAGTGCAGACAGTTCTGGAACGGAACACCAAGCAAATCAGTGGGTGAATCCATCCCCCCCCTCATCGCAACGGCATACGGCTAGGTCAAAGGTGCATTAACACAACCGAGGATCATTCAAATACGTGGCTATAATTATGTGTAATTACGCAGCACCGGTCCAATTCTGCTGCGTCATCTTTCTGGAGCCCTGGAGTAATCGCGTGTAATGGCGACAGTTTGTTGCATTACACATTCACCATGGTATCTCGTCGATCGGACCAAGCGTCAACAATGAAACCGCAACACGGGTAGCCTTTTAACCTGTCAGCTTCCATTCCGGCCGTGATCAAACGGTTCTTTTTTGCACTCAATTAAATGGGTCCGCAAAACCACGGTCCAGTTTTTGTTGCGTGCTGCCACGCACGGAGATGCGTGCCACCACGAACCGGCTGGTGCTCAATACGACAGTGACTTATATGAATGAGCCGGCCACAAAAAGCGCTCCCAATAGCCCAGAGCAGGGATGCAGTCGGCTGTTCCACCGTCTCTGCCACACGCGAGCTTTCCCTCTGGCGTGACGTTTTCCATCAGTTTTCGAATATCGCCGTCATTTGCATTCTCGGCGCCGACAAATTCAAACTGGCACCAGTTAGTGACTGCCGTTGGCACCAGTTGGTGACTGCCGTTGGCACCAGTTGTGTGGCTGCCGTGTGGAGCGCGCGCCGCAGATGTCGTCGCAGAGCTGCGTGTTGGGACATGGTTCGGTGCTAATGAGCACACCGCCAGTCAAATCGACGCCTGCTGGACCGCGAACCATGCAACTGATGCATCCATCTGCCGATGCAACTGCTGACAGCCAGCGCTACGTCTTCTTCTATGTCTATGTCCATTTCTATTTCTATATTCTATGTCTATGTCTATGATGTGGATCGGGCGGTGAACAGCACCACGGTTATCGTGCTGGCATGGAAGCTGCCAACGAGCACATTTCCTCTCTCCTGTCAAAGAATAACCATCACACCCAAATGCAAATTGGAAATATTGTGGGTGCTTGAGAGCCGGGGAAACGGCATCAATGGCGGGTGCCAGCTGCAGTGAAGTAGCATCACACGATTGATGATGAACCCCCGCCAGGATGTGGCATGCGGTAGATTCTGCAGATCCTTCGAACTGACAGACATAATGCGGTCAATGTGAACATTCCACACGCTACATATGATGCTCGGGAGGGCACAGATGAAAATAGCCGACATGCTCGTCTGTCACAAATTGTAGGCGACATCGCAGCCGGTACTTGACCCAGTGGAGTCCTGGAAGTCAGGAGTATCACCTCACTGTATTTAAAACATTTCGCTATGCTTCACGAATACCGATCAGTTCTGGCGCATCTGTTACAGTGGGCATACGGCACCATGTCTAGGCCATACCTGGCGCCATATCCACACCATATCTAGGCTACTCACACAAATGTCGCTGATTTGACCTCTGGACAAATGCGCCATCGGCTGTGAAGATGATGAAATGTGTTTTGTGCTGCGTTGTGCCGGAGCGCATACAGTTCAGCTGAGGTACCAGAAGGCACGCAATGATCAGCTGAGCGTTACGCTTGAACACGGCGCACTGACGGTGACAAGTCACCAAGGTCTGTCAGGTCGCATACACGGAGCATTGTCTTCCTTTTGCGACTTCACAGTAGCAGGCCTTCGTCCGGTGTTGTCAGCAGCGCCGGAAGCGGCCTCCGGGAGCCGCTGGTTTGGCAGAAACCAATGCCAACTCCGTCGGCGAGTGGGAGGGGAGGGGGGGGGGCGGGATCTGTGTGGCCGTGCGATTGACAAGTTAATCTCAGCAAGAACTCATTGCAAAAACTGTTGTTTACAGGAACAAGCCCAGCAGACGAATGTGATTGAGGACGGTGAGGTGCGCGTGTGGCAGCCCACCCCACCAGTCGACGGTCGGCAGCAAGTCTCTAGTGAGCCTTTCATCCGGATACCAGTATAACTGGTTTGAGAGCTATTGGCTATTCGCTGCTGCCGTAAAAACGTGGCACGGGCTTCTCAGCTCGGCATGGAGCGGTACAGCTCGGGATACACGCCGAGCAGTATGGCAAGACTGCGGCTGTGTATCTACTGCAGAGTCGTGTGGCCAGACTGCGGCTGTGTATCCACTGCAGAGTCGTGTGGCAAGACTCCGGTGTGCATCCACTGCAGAGTCGTGTGGAAAGACTGCAGCTGTGTATCCACTGCAGAGTCGTGTGGCCAGACTGCGGCTGTGTATCTACTGCAGAGTCGTGTGGAAAGACTGCAGCTGTGTATCCACTACAGAGTCGTGTGGCCAGACTGCAGCTGTGTATCCACTGCATAGTCGTGTGGCAAGACTGCAGCTGTGTATCTACTGCAGAGTCGTGTGGAAAGACTGCAGCTGTGTATCCACTATAGAGTCGTGTGACCAGACTGCAGCTGTGTATCCACTACAGAGTCGTGTGGAAAGACTGCAGCTGTGTATCTACTGCAGAGTCGTGTGGCCAGACTGCGGCTGTGTATCTACTGCAGAGTCGTGTGACCAGACTGCAGCTGTGTATCCACTGCAGAGTTGTGTGGCCAGACTGCGGCTGTGTATCTACTGCAGAGTCGTGTGGAAAGACTGCAGCTGTGTATCCACTGCAGAGTCGTGTGGCCAGACTGCAACTGTGTATCCACTACAGAGTCGTGTGACCAGACTGCGGCTATGTATCCACTACAGAGTCGTGTGGCCAGACTGCAGCTGTGTATCCACTACAGAGTCGTGTGACCAGACTGCGGCTGCCGACCAGGTATTGACCAGCTGCTGACTATCTGCTGGCCAGCTGCTGACTGTCTGCTGGACAGCTGCTGACTATCTGCTGGCCAGCTGCTGACTATCTGCTGGCCAGCTGCTGACTATCTGCTGGCCAGCTGCTGACTATCTGCTGGCCAGCTGCTGACCATCTGCTGGCCAGCTGCTGACCAGCTGCTGACCAGCGACTGACCAGCGGACCAAGAGGGCGATACTGACAGATCACCTGTATCAGTCCCTGCACCGCCCCACGCTCTTCATTCTGTCAGAGCTGCTGTCCGTTGAATGCGTGGCCTGAGCCATACTGAGCTATATACTGACATCGCAACATTTATGGTGCAATTTATCCAATTTGTGAGCCGATATACCGCTGGTGTGAACCTCGCCTCTGACTCGGAGTCCATGTACAATCTTGGTTTAAGAATATTCGATATGCACCGTTGCCTAATGTTAATTTGTCCCCAACCGATTTAGAATCTACACCCATTACTCCACCCTGCACTCAAGGCCCTTCTCCTGGAACCTATCTAAGTTGCACTTGATCTGTCGAGCCTTTGAGATATGTGTTATCAAATGCGTACGACAGCCACGATAGTGAACAATACATGAAAGAAACGATGACCATATTTGTTCGGTCGCGATTTAACACGGATACATACGTGGGGCATGGCAATGCAATGCAATGCAATGTGTTTCGGATCCTCCCGAGTAGGGTTGCGCAGCATGACCGAAAACGTCCGTCTGAAGACATTGTAGCCATCTGAGTTCCTCAAATCTAGAGGAAGATTACTCCACTTCTGTCAAGCTCGAGGTATGAAGGAGCGTGGCGCGCGAAATCTTTGCGGCATCGTGGTACATACCTGGAGCTCGCCGTTAGCCGTGACCCTGGTGCTTCGGGGAGCGCCTTATATCTCGGAGGAGACCGTCCAGACGGATTCCAGCTGCCCAGACCAGGAACCATGCCATGAAGCACGATGAAGCATGAAGCACGTTGACTGTAGGTCCCGCAGTTAGCGACGTCCTCAAGGGACGATTATGAGGAACTATGCTATCTTGCAGCCTTGTATCTCTGAGGAGACCATCCAGACGGATTCCAGCTGCCTAGAACCGGACCCGTGCATGAAGCACGATTCATGACGAATGCTTTTCATATACTTGAGATGGAGTTCCTCTCAGCGCAGTTTCGTCTGGGCCTAGAAATGGGCAAATAGATTCGGAAAATGACGATTTATATCGGCCTCTTCCATGCTCCCTTCTTCCTTAGGTCTTCCCTCCCTAGCTGTGGTATGGCGAGGGTATGGTGGAGTGGCGCTGGCCGCCAGGGACGGCATCAGCGCGTCTCCCCTGAAAATAACAACGGCTGTCAACCATCCCAACAGCAAGCTGGAGGCATTGTGAATGTTGGTTAAACCAGACAATAAGCCAATTCACTATGTGCACCGCATACCGTCCACCAAGAATGAATGTGACCGACCTGAAAGCGAGCTTTGCAGACCTGGAAGCACAGTTTCAACGTGTGATTGTGGACTATCCAAAGTCCAAACTTTATATTTGCGGATATTTAAATTGTGACTTGCGTAAACCAGACTCAGACTCCCGGAGGCGTGCGCTATCTGATTTTATTTTTGTTTACTCGTTATTCCAGTGTGTGACCTCGCCCACCTATTTAACTGGCTCTCTTCTTGACGTGGTTATCACCAACAGTCGTGACATTGTGAAGCTCTGCCGTACAAAATTTCATAACTTTAGTCCGCATAGATTTGTTCGTGTTTCTGTCAATGTGCCTAGATCTAGACCGAGCAGCGCCACTGTTCGCTTCCGATGCTTTCGCCGTACATATCGGAATGTTTTGCTTCATGATCTTTTTTGGGCAAACTGGAGTTCTGTTTTTAATTCTCCCTCCGTCACGCTCAAGTCGCACTGTTTTCTGGCCATCTTTTTACCCATCATTGACATCCATGCTCCCATCAGGACTGTTAAAATCAGGAACCCTAGCGCCCCGGTTGTATCGGATGGAACCAAAGTTTTAACACGCGTCCTGGAGGGCCTCTGAAAATTACGCGCACTGGAGGGGGGGGGGGGCGGATTCCGCCCCCTCCCCTCCTAAGATCTCGGCTCCTATTAAAGCTGGAGTAACGAAATTCGCAGGGTGGATGGATACGGTAGTGAACTCTATTGTGTACGAATTCCATCACCTTAGGTCAATATCTTCAAGGTCAAATGAGGTCACATATGTCAATATTTTCTTGTTTTGCATGGTTTGGTTTGTCATTGCTATGGATCGCTGTGATTGTGTTTAAATCCTCCAAAATGGGCATCAATAATGTTTTGGACATTACTAATGATGCAATACAGATGCTGGACCCGGAATTTGACCTCAGATCACCTATATAGCAGCACTTTATCAGGTCAGTTACCTGTTCCAGTTACCGGAACCGGCCCCCGCCCGGCTGCTCCGTCGGGCAGCTCGGCGCAATCGGCTTCGCGAAGAAAGGAATGAAGTACATGAATAAAGTATGGAAACGCTTAGGTACACAGTGACAAACAGTAGTTTTCCGAATGTGTAGGGAGTAACATGCAAAGCGACATCAATCGCATGACAGTCATTTGCATTTATGACAACATTCCAGTTGACCAAGTTTGGTTCCATTAACCTGTCATGAACTTGACCTGACTTGACCTCGGTGACCTAGCATGACCTTGAAACTACATAGCATAACAATATACATCAAACAAGTCGCTAGTGTTGCCAAGAACACTTCCCTTTTGTCAATATACGGGAAGCGCATCAGGGCCGATTTTTGTCGTCTGGCGCTACGAAATGTTTTGAATTTAACGGCCCCGAACTCGAAATATTTTTCGCCGATTTCCATTTTACTTACTTTAAACGACGCGCCGGACACTTCTAAGCAGGTATGCAAAAAATGGCGTATATCGACCGGTAAAATCCGGAGTAATGTACGAAAAACCGGATGGGTGGGCGGATTTCGCCCCCCCCCCCCCCTCCAGTGCGCATGTTAATGTGTCGCCTTGCCGTGGTGCGCTGGCTGTCTATGGACACCAGTCTACGGAGTACAAGGACGCCAACCGAGCTGTGCGATCGGCGATAAGGCGTGATAGCCGCGACGATGCTGAGCGGCGCATCCGTGAGGATGGGCGGGGGTTAATGTGGCGCCATATCAGGTCATTCGTCGGCGGCAAGCAGACCATTCGTAAGCTGCCCGACGCGACAGCTGATGACCTAAACCGACTTTGTGTCCGCGTGGGCCCGTGCGTGGCTGACGAGGTTAGGAGTATGGGAGCTACGCCGGGTATTTCCTGCCGTTTGCCGCGTGTCGGTGCCTGTGCGTTTACCCTGGTGCCGTTGTTGCTAGCTGAGCTGCGAGCCGTCGTCTTCGGGATGAACGACTCGTAGGCCTGCGGCGAGGACGGCATCAGCATCCACATGTTCAAGGT
This sequence comes from Ashinkailepas kermadecensis, assembly GCA_034440615.1. Classification (NCBI taxonomy): domain Eukaryota; kingdom Metazoa; phylum Arthropoda; class Thecostraca; family Neolepadidae; genus Ashinkailepas; species Ashinkailepas kermadecensis. The sequence continues at coordinate 12,577 of JAOTOM010001997.1, read as the reverse complement.
GTGCTTCGACTCGATAGGTGCGGTGCTCCTGCATTTGTTCAATTTCAGCAATACTCAATCCGATGTTCCTGATTCTTGGAAGCACTCCCTCGTTCATCCCATCTTCAAATCCGGTGATCCCTCTAGCCCTTCCAATTTCCGTCCTATCTCCATCGTCCCAGTCATTGCGAAAATTGTAGAGCGTGCCGTCCACCAGCAGCTCTACAATTACCTGTCCGAAAACCACCTCCTCTCTCCAACTCAGCACGGTTTTCGTTCTCGTCACTCGACGGAAACCGCCCTGACCTCCATATCTGACCAGATCCTATCCGCATGTGACCATGGAGTCCCTTCTCTGCCTGCTGGATTTGAGCAAATGTTTTGATGTGATAGACCACTCAAAACTCCTGCCAAAAGTAAGTCTCCACAGCATCGATACATCCTGGTTTTCGGCTTATCTTCAGAACCACACCCAGAGTGTGAGCCTCACTGACAGTCTGGGTGTCGTCCAAAAATCTGCCCCCTTGCCCAACAGCATCGGCGTTTTTCAAGGATCATCGCTCGGATCTCTCTTCTACTACGTCTTCGCCAACGACCTTAGCCTGTTCGCCGAAGGCGCAATGCTTATCCAATACGCCGACGACACCCAAATTTTGGTCAGTGGTAAGAAATCTGAAATAAAAATGACGTCGCTCATATGGAAACGGTCTTGGCCTCACTCGACATCTGGTTTCGAGCAAATGGACTGCAAATTAATCTTGCTAAGACACAGCTAATACTATTGGGCAGCCCGCAAAGTCTGCGTGCCTTACCGGATATCACGGTGAAATTTCGCGATCACTATCTACCCACCATTTCGGAATGCACAAATATCGGTCTTATTTTCGATCGCTCGCTCAGTTGGGACTCGCACGTCTCAGAAGTGACTCGGTGTTGTTTTGGAGTTCTGGATGGTCTATCGCATCTAAGGGGGCTCCTTCAACCTGCTGCCATCTCCGCGCTGGTCAATGCTCTGGTCTTCTCGCAGACCCGCTACTGTATTTCTGTGTATAGTAACGGAACCAAAAAGAACCTATCTCGCATTCAAAACATTATGAACTACTCGGCAAAAGTAATTTTCGGGCGCAAAAAGTTTGACCGTGTTTCGGATCTGCTGAGGAGACTGGGCTGGCTCAGTGCGGAGAACCTGGCCAGATACCACACCCTGTACCTCACGCACAAGGTGCGCCGTCATGGTGAGCCAGAGCCACTGGCTCATAACCTCACCACCGTGGCGGAGATTCGTGACCGGACCACCCGTCAGGACTATCACTTGTATGTCCCCCGGTCCCGTACTGAGATGGGGAAGAGGCGATTTAGCTCCAGAGCACCACTTATGTACAACTCGTTGCCATCCGAGCTGATGCGGCTTCCTGTGCCGATCTTTGGTCGCCACCTACCGCGGCACCTTTTTAACGTGCCGCCCGTACCGGATTGATTTGCTGCTCGTCCTGCTTTATTTTATTTTATTTATTTGTTTTATTTTATATTATGATATGTATGATCACCGGCTTAAATGTGATTTAACCGGGGGTTAAATCAAGTTAAAACTCGAACGGCGAGGCGAAGGACTGCACAGCTGGGTGGTCGTAAACACGAGGGGCGAGGGTGCCTTATCTGGGGGGCTCACGGGAAGGACGGACGCCGGACCGCGCAGTCTGGTGATACGCGCGGAGGACGGCGGACAGTGTACGTCACCAGAGAGCGACGTTTTTTTCACCAGAGAGCGACGTCTTTACTGTCATCCGAGAGCGACGTCTTCCCACCAACTCTACAGGAGTTGACGTTTCTTCCTACGCAGACCCTGACTTCATCCGTCGGGCTATGGAGCCGTACGGTCAGTCCAGCCCATGGGCGCGGCCCCCGGCGAGTCGCGCGGACTTACCAATGTTGGGGTGCCGCGTGGGCCTCCGGGCAATCGCTCGCCCCCGGGCGCCGCCAGCATGGTCAGCACCATGCATTCCACACCTGCAGCATCTCATCACCAGGCTTTCGTCATCCCACGCCGCCGGGCTGAAAGCAGTACACGCAGGAGCAGTGCCCGCGTGCTCCGCGTGCCTGCCAGCATCGCTGCATGCAATGTGCTCAGACCAGCTGGGACTGTCGTTCAGTGAGGAACGCGGTCACTTCCGTGCTGTCCGCGCACACCTGTCCACAATAACAACACTGCCGAGTGAACGTCGCTCTCTGGTGACGTACACTGTCCGCCGTCCTCCGCGCGTATCACCAGACTATGGATGATATGAGGTACCTCAGGGATATGCTGGAGCCGAAATAAATGGCAATGTTTAAAGCTGTTGGGAATCGGTGAATGATTCCAGCCATAGACACACAAGCTACCTGGAGTCATCTACTGTTGTGTTCTCCCTATTCAACACAGCTGACTGAAAAACAGCGAGATGACATTGCGGTGGAGCTCCTGCAGGTGCCCAGGCCGGAAGTCACTGCACTGGGGAAGCCTCCTGCTGTCATATTGCGGTGGAGCTCCTACAGGTGCCCAGGCCGGAAGTCACTGCACTGGGGAAGCCTCCTGCTGTCATATTGCGGTGGAGCTCCTACAGGTGCCCAGGCCGGAAGTCACTGCACTGGGGAAGCCTCCTGCTGTCATATTGCGGTGGAGCTCCTACAGGTGCTCAGGCCGGAAGTCACTGCACTGGGAAGCCTCCTGCTGTCACATTGCGGTGGAGCTCCTACAGGTGCCCAGGCCGGAAGTCACTGCACTGGGGAAGCCTCCTGCTGTCATATTGCGGTGGAGCTCCTACAGGTGCCCAGGCCGGAAGTCACTGCACTGGAGAAGTCTCCTGCTGTCATATTGCGGTGGAGCTCCTACAGGTGCCCAGGCCGGAAGTCACTGCACTGGGAAGCCTCCTGCTGTCATATTGCGGTGGAGCTCTACAGGTGCCCAGGCCGGAAGTCACTGCACTGGGGAAGCCTCCTGCTGTCATATTGCGGTGGAGCTCCTACAGGTGCCCAGGCCGGAAGTCACTGCACTGGGGAATCCTCCTGCTGTCATATTGCGGTGGAGCTCCTACAGGTGCCCAGGCCGGAAGTCACTGCACTGGGGAAGCCTCCTGCTGTCATATTGCGGTGGAGCTCCTACAGGTGCCCAGGCCGGAAGTCACTGCACTAGGGAAGCCTCCTGCTGTCATATTGCGGTGGAGCTCCTACAGGTGCCCAGGCCGGAAGTCACTGCACTAGGGAAGCCTCCTGCTGTCAATGTATCTGACACGAGTGACCTGGCTTCACTTGCTGACCCGAGGTCCTGTCTCCTGTTCATGCTGCTCGATGTGATTGACTGAAGGCCTCTAGGAATCTGCCAGCAGTAAGTGGCAAGATAACGCGAGCTTCTGCCGACTCTGGGACTATGTAATGGATCCGGTCGTAGTTAGCGACGGTGCAGAGCGTGGAGTTCAGCTGGTTCAGGATCACACGGATACCACAACTGACGCGGGCCAGCTGCAGGATCTGGCGCAGGTTGAAGAACGGTGCCGGGACGCGTATGGCCACACCAGAGCCGATTGCATGACCATGCAGTAAATGAAGAAGGCCAGTGGGTGTTATTGTCTCTGGTGATCGAGCTTCACCCACGTACGGTGACTGAATCATATTGTACCCGGGTAATATTCATATTACCCGATGTTGTAAATTGTGTTTTTTATGGTCTATCCAAATAGGTATTTCGAGGAAATCTGATCAACACGTAAATGATACCAACTAAACTGCTGCACCATCGGGCAATTTGCTAACATTCGCAAAGTTTGCGATGTCATGTCCTATTTTTGGCCAAATAGAAACATAAAAATACATATCTGATGTAATCCTACACATAAGTATGTGACCTACACCGTTATGAAACCAATGGCATCAGTGGCATATCGATGTCTAGCATAGTTCTTTTTTTGTTCTTCGCTTATCCACAATTTGCATGCTGGTGCCTGCAACGCTGCCGTCGTGTCTAACACCAAGTAGTATCCAAATATTGAAAGGATCAGTGGGAGCCATAATTATGGTTGGAATATTCTAAAAATTGGTGTGATTCCTTAACATGCTTATACGAACGGGAAAAGCATGGTAAATGCATGTTTTGAAAACATTTTTGAAAAAGTTGGACACCCTAGTTCACATTCCATGACAGGTCAATTTTCATACCACACCAAGTAATTTCACAGACTTCGTAGGTGCTATTTCCAACTAGCCAGACAAATAGAGCACTCCACAGGCATATTTGTGTGGAAGATTGAAGAGCAATCATCTCAGTTGTGAGGGAATTTACTGTAATCAAAATTGAATGAACCAGTCAAAAGCGACTGCCAGTGATTTATTAAATCGTTTGTTCTGTATACCATCGGCATACAGAACAATCTTCCCGTATGGGCAATATTGTGGGAGGTCATTGGTGATTATCAGGAACACGACTGGGTACAAGATTGAGGTCTGTTCCACTCCATCTGCTGCCGGCAGAGGGCTATAATCCTTAACCGTTTGCGAGCGTCCCTCAAGCCACTCGCGGAACCAGTCGGAGTTGACCTCGTACAATACAAGCTTGTCCATTAGGCGGTTATGCTCCACGCTATCGAACGCCTTTGAGATGTTAGCTGCTACCAGTGGAGTGATCTCCCCTTGTCGATATTGATGGTAGCGCGGATGACCGTGTCTAGCAGAGCCATCTCGGAAGACAGGTCGAGCTGGAAGCCCAACTGTTCGGAGCACAGTAGATGATGACTTGTCTGATAGTCTATCAGTTGTGTACAGGCAACACGCGCTCAGAGTTTTTAGGCCAGTGGCAATGTCTATATTGGTCGGGAGTTGTGTGGGTCGTTTGCGTTACCACCTGTGTGCAGGGATGTGACCGTCACCGTTTTCCAGGACGGTGGCAGCTCACAGCTCGTGATGCATGTGTTGATGATGTTCAGCAGGTGCGGCCCCACTGCACTAAGACGTCATCTTCAGCATCTGATGTGCCACGCCGTCAGCTCCGGACGCTCGTGAGCCGCCCATGCGCTGCAGCACCTTTGTCAGCTCCGGCGTCGTCACAGGATGCCGTGGGGACGAGTGGTTTAGGGGTAAGATGCTCGTCTTACAATCGAAAGGTTGTGGGTTCGAGTCTCACCTGTCGCTACTCTTCGCCCGCGACCAATCGGCCTGAGAGATTGGCGACGCTACATGACTCAACGGTCGACGCGTCGTGAAACCAATAACCAACACAGGATGCCGTGTGAACGCGCCGCCACAACACGTGCCGGTCTCGGCCAGAGGGGCTCTCCGGGAGGCGCCGTCGCTGGACCGGCAGCTACCGCAGCACCAACGCCGTCGAAATGCCGGTTGAGCGGTCCATGTCAATCAGGCGGTTCACTGGTTGTGCCAGGCTCTCCTATTGTTGACTAGCTGGAGGCGATGATGAATTCACACGCATATGCTTCCACGGTGTGCGGGCACCAGCAGTCTGGAAGTATTCCGCACATGCGTGATGTTGAGCCGTCCAAAGACCGTGCTTGTGTTCAGGGTAATTCCGCTGGGCTGCTTCGCTTCGAGCTGCATCTCTGTGTTCGCGCGCCTGTTTCAGTGCTGCCCTTGCTGCATGCACTTCATCATGCTGCAACCAAGGCGGCGACCGGTGGTTCAGTTTTGTTTGACAAACGGGCATGTGATGGCCGATTATCGGCTGCCATGCAGCCAGCCATGCGTCCCACTTGTCCGAGGTGGTGGTCGCTTGATAAATGGCGGACCTGTCGGCCAACAGCAGATCTTGGCTGAAAGCATTTTGATATGAGCGTCGTGTCTAGCGGATGGTGGGCTGAGGGCGACGCCTGTCAACTGTGGCAGACGCGCTAGTGGCATAATCGCTAAACTACGTGTGAATGACTCCAACTTCTGTAGTCACGTCATATCGATTTCTGATGAGATGATCGAGGAGACTCGGGCTGTCTCCTTCCCGCCGCGGTTGGTGTGTGACGTTGGTTATCAGCTGGCTGGGGGACAGATCACAGAGCGTACGCAGATAAGCCTGTATACCCGGTTTTCGAGCTGTAGCACGTCAAAGTTGGTGTCACCGATAAGACAAATGGGCTTACTCAGGTTTAGAACGTGTGCCAGTTGCTCATGTAGTGCCTCGTTCGCCGGTGCCAATTAGGACCTCACAGTGGTTGCACTGAGCTCAGCCGGCATCCTCACGCTTCAAGCTGTAACTTGTCCCGGTCTTGTGAGGCGAGCCAGGAACTGAAGACATTATATCAAGAACGAGAAGCGCCTACCGATCGGTATTGAAGGTGAAATGAACGCGTTTTCCAAACAATCGCGATCCTCTGCCGACGCACGGATTTGATGTTGGCGCCATCTCTGATTTTGAAGACCGGCACGGAACGCTGGCGTGTACTTCTCCGTCGAATTTCGGTGCTCTGTGCATGGCCTTACCATGCCATACCGCACATGCATGGCCAAACAAATAAGCCGTGTCTCACCCGCCAATCGTGCGGCTCCGGCATAGCTTGCTATTTCAGCTGGGATGCCAGTCGTCAAGCATTGATAGACGTTCGGTAAGCAATGATGGTAAAGCTTCACGTTGTCACGTGAGGTCACGTGAATGGTCACGTTTGGCATATGGGGAGTTTGGCACGTGTGCCTCCATGTGGGGAGTTTGGCACGCGTGCCTCCATATGAGGAGTTTGGCACGTGTGCCTCCATGTGGGGAGTTTGGCACGCGTGCCTCCATGTGGGGAGTTTGGCACGTGTGCCTCCATATGGGAGTTTGGCACGTGTGCCTCCATGTGGGGAGTTTGGCACGCGTGCCCCATGTGGGGAGTTTGGCACGTGTGCCTCCATATGGGGAGTTTGGCACGTGTGCCTCCATGTGGGGAGTTTGGCACGCGTGCCTCCATATGGGGAGTTTGGCACGTGTGCCTCCATGTGGGGAGTTTGGCACGCGTGCCTCCATGGCGTTTGCGCTGCTGTGAATACTGCCATTTCGATCGACCATCACAACGCATCCAGAGCTCAATCGTAGTCCTGCTTGCCGTGTAGACAGCCAAGCGCATAGGTGTAGGTTTCTTAAAATGACATTCGCTTAAAATGATTGGGAGGGAACAATACATGAAAGCAATAGGCAAGCCCAAATAGATTCGGGGGCATACCAGGTAGGGTTCCATGTTAACTGTTGAAATTATTGGGGGGACAGCCAACATTGGAGGGGAGTGGGGTGCCCTCCAAAAGTTTACAAAGCTACACGCATGGTGAAGCGCAGACAGACAGACAGACAGAGAGGCGAACAGACGAGGTGTTCATTCGTATATCGTTTGTTAGGTCATTATGAACACTTTAACTTTGCTTGGCGACGTACGCCACGCTTCAAAATTATCCTAAAACCGCTGCATGGCCTGCAGTCGCTCCGCATCAGTCAGAATTCCTCCACATTGTCCGGTATTGTTTGGTATTGTTCGGTATTGTTCGGTATTGTTCGGTATTGTTCGGTATTATTCGGCATTGTTCGGTATTGTTCAGCTGTGTTCGGTATTGTCCGGCATTGTTCGGTATTGCCAGGTATTGTTAAGTTGTGTTCGGTATTATTCGGTATTGGTCGACATTGTTTAGTTGTGTTCGGCATTGTTCGACACTGCTCGGCATTGTTCGGTTCTGTTCGGTATTGTTCGGTATTATTCAGGTGTGTTCGGTACTGTTCGGTACCGTTCGGTATTGTTCGGTGCCGTTCGGCACTATTCGGTACAGTGCGGAATGTATTTGTGTAACTTTTCGCCGCTCAGTATCTCTGGAGTGACGGCGTCGGGTGTACCGGATCTGTGCCGGGTATTAATCCCAGCACGTGATCCTCACCAGGGATGGATCCGTGCGATGGTTCCAAATAAACCTGCTGGGTCAGCTCCCACCTCCCAAGCGACTCCCAACCAAATCCCAAGCGAAGTACTGCTCCAAACAACCTTCTTTTGCCCCCACGGAGGAGGTGATAATACGTGATATAGAATATATATTAAAATTATTAGTGTGTAAATAAAATATATATACGACCTTCAATATACCAGGAGGTGCTGAGTTGACATGAAAAGTAACGATAAGGGTTGTACTTTATTGCTCAACGTTTCGGCCAGGGGCCATCGTCAGGAGACTCCTGACGATGGCCCCTGGCCGAAACGTTGAGCAATAAAGTACAACCCTTATCGTTACTTTTCATGTCAACTCAGCACCTCCTGGTATATTGAAGGTCGTATATATATTTTATTTACACACAATGTCTAAAACCCAGGAGCATCTAAGAGCCATTCTTCGTTATATTAAACAAAATTATTAGTGACAGGTCTTGCATATTTGCATCGTCTTTTGCAGAGCTATCCTTCAGGCATTAAGGTGAGAAGGTACATACAGGAGGATGGCTAAGGTTATGAGTTCCACTCTTTCACTGAGATGTAGTCATGGGTAGAATTTCCCCAAAATGATTAGGGATGGGGCAATGCTTTTCATGCAATTATTCCTGGTAAGTGCCATTAAGTCTCATATAGAGCCTCAGGAATATGGAGGGGCAAGTAGTACCCCCCCCCCCACTCCTCCATCCCTCCAAAAGGATCTGAAGTTCCACCCCTGGTCATAATTGTTACGCTTTTAGCGCTATAATGGTTTGAGTCTGGAATCGCATCCAGGTCGGAGCTCTGTGCATGCCACTAAAAAGGTACACTATAACAAGCAAGATATTTTGGGATTAGCACCACGCTTTTCGGCGCGCTTGGCGCGCCACAAACTGTTTAATGGAATTTGTATCCGTGACCCCCTTCAGAAAGTCCCCACTGCGTCCCTGAGTGTGCATGGAATGCATCATCTCACATTGTAAAGTTTTAGTAATTGCAGAAGAAATATAGATCCAACAATCCAACATGAAACACTCGAAACGGTCGAAACGCGGGGCGGGGGTGGCCGAGTGGTTAAGGTGTTGAGCTCTGATATGCCAAGGTCTTGCGTTCAACACTCGCACCAGTCGGAACACTCCCCAATCCCAGGGCCCACCGGCGAAACGGTGTGGGCGGCCCTATTAGTTGTGATCATGCATAAATTACGTCGTAAGCCACCCATTAAACAATGATAAGCAATGAATTAGTACGATGTATCATGTCCCCATTGGGATGTTCGATAAGTTATCACGTGATTTGATGCATTTATTTTATAACCTGCTACCTGGAAGATAAGAACTGATCTGGTTGTCTGAACAGTTGTACAGCAACATCCAGCAGCACCGGCTGCTGCGCCTCTTGGCGGCAAATCCGGCTTGAGTCGATGCCGGCGACCGATGCAAAGATGTCACGTTGTTTACCTAATTTACCGTATGTGTATCGAATAGACTACTCGACAAATTGCAGCAGAGATTACCCTGACAGTCTCAAACTTACGTTCCGTTCATTTCACACGCACCTCAGCATCGCCGGCTGCTCCCCACGCTCTCTCTCTCTCTCTCTCTCTCTCTCTCTCTCTCTCTCTCTCTCTCTCTCTCTCTCTCTCTCTCTCTCTCTCTCTCTCTCTCTCTCTCTCTCTCTCTCTCTCTCTCTCTCTCTCTCTCTCTCTCTCTCTCTCTCTCTCTCTCTCTCTCTCTCTCTCTCTCTTTCTTTCTTCTCTTCTCTCTATCTCTCCTTCTCTCTCCTTTCTCCCTGACAATCGACCTGCCTCTCATGAACCGTTTTTCGCCAGCAATCTCTCCCCGTCATCTCCCAAGAGTTCGCAAGGAGTTACTAAGAAACTGCTGTCTATTAACTTGACTTAGCAACGCGCAACAGGCGGCAGCCGGGCACGCGACTTACATGTCCGACTGCCCGACACCTCAGCAACTGTCCACCCTGGAGCAGCGAGACAGTCCGCCCTGCCTGCCACCTGCCGGCCACCTATGGTGGTGCCATTGGAGTACCGGGCCGGCCGGAGCTGGCGGGTCCCAGGTGTCGCCGGCCGACCGCGGCCATTACACGCATCCAATGCAGGTGAAATGGCGCCACTACCAGCTGCAGCCGCCACCGCCGCTGCCGCTCCCCTCAACACTGGCCGTGACGGCCCGCACTGCCACGTGACGCCGCTGTCGGCGTCCACGGTGACGGACGTCCGGCCGTGCCCGCACCACCTGGCCGGGAGGTGACGGACGTCCGGCCGTGTCCGCACCACCTGGCCGGGAGGTGACGGACGTCCGGCTGTGTCCGCACCACCTGGCCGGGAGGTGACGGACGTCCGGCCGTGTCCGCACCACCTGGCCGGGAGGTGACGGACGTCCGGCTGTATCGCACCACCTGGCCGGGAGGTAACGGACGTCCGACCGTGTCCGCACCACCTGGCCGGGAGGTGACGGACGTCCGGCTGTGTCGCACCATCTGGCAGGGAGGTGACGGACGTCCGGCCGTGTCCGCACCACCTGGCCGGGAGGTGACGGACGTCCGGCCGTGTCCGCACCACCTGGCCGGGAGGTGACGGACGTCCGGCTGTGTCCGCACCACCTGGCCGGGAGGTGACGGACGTCCGGCCGTGTCCGCACCACCTGGCCGGGAGGTGACGGACGTCCGGCCGTGTCCGCATCACCTGGCCGGAATGTAACGGACGTCCGGCTGTGTCCGCACCACCTGGCCGGGAGGTGACGGGACGTCCGGCCGTGTCCGCACCACCTGGCCGGGAGGTAACGGACGTCCGGCTGTGTCGCACCACCTGGCCGGGAGGTGACGGACGTCCGGCCGTGTCCGCACCACCTGGCCGGGGAGGTAACGGACGTCCGGCTGTGCACCACCTGGCCGGGAGGTGACGGACGTCCGGCCGTGTCCGCACCACCTGGCCGGGAGGTGACGGACGTCCGGCCGTGTCCGCACCACCTGGCCGGGAGGTGACGGACGTCCGGCTGTGTCGCACCACCTGGCCGGGAGGTGACGGACGTCCGGCCGTGTCCGCACCACCTGGCCGGGAGGTGACGGACGTCCGGCTGTGTCGCACCACCTGGCCGGGAGGTGACGGACGTCCGGCCGTGTCCGCACCACCTGGCCGGGAGGTGACGGACGTCCGGCCGTGTCCGCACCACCTGGCCGGGAGGTGACGGACGTCCGGCCGTGTCCGCACCACCTGGCCGGGAGGTGACGGACGTCCGGTCGTGTCCGCACCACCTGGACGGGAGGTGACGGACGTCCGGCCGTGTCCGCACCACCTGGCCGGGAGGTGACGGACGTCCGGCTGTGTCGCACCACCTGGCCGGGAGGTAACGGACGTCCGGTTGTGTCGCACCACCTGGCCGGGAGGTGAGGGACGTTCGGCCGTGTCCGCACCACCTGGCCGGGAGGTGACGGACGTCCGGCTGTGTCGCACAACCTGGCCGGGAGGTGACGGACGTCCGGCCGTGTCCGCACCACCTGGCCGGGAGGTGACGGACGTCCGGCTGTGTCGCACAACCTGGCCGGGAGGTGACGGACGTCCGGCCGTGTCCGCACCACCTGGCCGGGAGGTGACGGACGTCCGGCTGTGTCGCACAACCTGGCCGGGAGGTGACGGACGTCCGGCTGTGTCGCACCACCTGGTCGGGAGGTGACGGACGTCCGGCTGTGTCCGCACCACCTGGCCGGGAGGTGACGGACGTCCGGCTGTGTCGCACAACCTGGCCGGGAGGTGACGGACGTCCGGCCGTGTCCGCACCACCTGGCCGGGAGGTGACGGACGTCCGGCCGTGTCCGCACCACCTGGCCGGGAGGTGACGGACGTCCGGCTGTGTCGCACCACCTGGCAGGGAGGTGACGGACGTCCAGCCGTGTCCGCACCACCTGGCCGGGAGGTGACGGACGTCCGGCTGTGTCGCACCACCTGGCCGGGAGGTGACGGACGTCCGACCGTGCCCGCACCACCTGGCCGGAATGTAACGGACGTCCGGCTGTGTCGCACCACCTGGCAGGGAGGTGACGGACGTCCAGCCGTGTCCGCACCACCTGGCCGGGAGGTGACGGACGTCCGGCCGTGTCCGCACCACCTGGAAGGGAGGTGACGGACGTCCAGCCGTGTCCGCACCACCTGGCCGGGAGGTGACGGACGTCCGGCCGTGTTCGCACCACCTGGCCGGGAGGTGACGGACGTCCGGCTGTGTCGCACCACCTGGCCGGGAGGTGACGGACGTCCGGCTGTGTCGCACCACCTGGCAGGGAGGTGACGGACGTCCAGCCGTGTCCGCACCACCTGGCCGGGAGGTGACGGACGTCCGGCCGTGTCCGCACCACCTGGCCGGGAGGTGACGGACGTCCGGCCGTGTCCGCACCACCTGGCCGGGAGGTGACGGACGTCCGGCCGTGTCCGCACCACCTGGAAGGGAGCGACACGCCGACTGTCAATAGGCGCCCGCCGGCCGCGGACGTGACACGTCATCGTTCGATGGCGGCTTGTCTGGAGGCTCGCTGACACGTCATCGTTCGGTGCCGGCTTGTCTGGAGGCTCGCTGACACGTCATCGTTCGGTGGCGGCTTGTCTGGAGGCTCGCTCGTTGTCGGCCGCGGACGTGACACGTCATCGTTCGATGGCGGCTTGTCTGGAGGCTCGCTCGTTGTCGGCCGCGGACGTGACACGTCAT
>JAOTOM010001996.1:0-86921 GCA_034440615.1 Ashinkailepas kermadecensis | reverse complement strand
ACATGGCCGGAATGGCCTCTCCTGGATCCGCCAGTGTAAATACATCCCTCCTCTTGCTATTCTTCTTGAACAAATCAGTCAATGTAGTCTGTCTCTTCATCTTAGCAACCCCAACACCAACATACGAAACATGCTGCTCAACTGGGCTCAACTGGTCACTCGCACAAACATCCTGTTCAAATTCCGCTTTCGAAATCTGGCTCACTGGGTCCGCTTGCCCGTTACTGGCTAAACAAACTTCATGAACCTATCTGACGAAGGAATAATGAAACTGCTGATTTCGTCATCTCTTGCTGTAAGCAGGACTTCAACAGCATAGAACCCTCGATGTGTCAGAATCTACTATGCTACCATATTGTGCTTCCAAACAATTATAACAAAATACCTGTAAAATTGGAGATGATTTCACCCGGAACGCTATTTTTTAACCTCAACAAAGGTTACTGCATTTTAATTCAGTTTACTTCTGTTGGTTGGGGGGGCAAAGACACTATGCCCCCCTTGAAGCGCTTGGGGGGGCGCATGGCCGGAATGGCCCCCTGGATCCGCCAGTGGTGCTGACAGAGGAAACATGGACCACCTTCCGTACACCATATTGTGCCATATTGACACACCTTGTCGCGGAGCATTTGACCCACTTTTCCTCCGGCCAAGTTGTCACACGCATTGTACTTGATTCCTCATCGGAACACCGTCACCTTTCTTTGGGCTCGTCGCTTTCTCTTCTTTGGCTTCCTTTCAGTGTCACCTTTTCTGCCATTGCCGATCACCTTCTTGTTGCCCTTCTTTTCTTCAATGATATCCTTCCTGAGGCTCTCTGCTTGCTTTCGTTCAAAAGTCCCGTTTTTCACAGGAGTATCTGTTGGCATACCAGATTTCATTTCCCTTCGGCCACGCGTAATTCCTCTCCTCGCAGAGAGCTTCCACGGGGGGATGGCTGTACTGGCTCACGAGATATGGCATCTTCAGTCTGCGACGAGCGCGCGCGCCGTGTTAGGGCGTGACGAGCCGTCCGTCTGAGCATATGAGCCGGCCGTCTGGGCAGACGAGCCGGCCGTCTGGGCAGACGACGAGCCGACCGTCTGGGCAGACGACGAGCCGGCCGTCTGGGCAGACGACGAGGCGGGCCGTCTGGGCAGACGACGAGCACGTAGTCTGCTCATTTGCTCTGCACCTGGATGTGTGTTCGGACGGGGCAGGAAGACTTGCCATGTTTGAGGAAACTCGAGCAGTATTGGATTTTCACGCATCACCCCTGAAGTTGGAATGCATAATCTTTGGGTTAGCGAGACCACGAAATGTATAATATCTAGTCAGTTTGAAAAAAACACATTTTATTTTCGGTATTCTTAAAACGTAGCTCCCGAGCATACAACAGCCTGGTGTCGTACCCTCGTTGTATTGTCCCTGAATCCTCCTTTGACAATTGTTGGACTGTAATCACGTGGGCGTTCATGCCAGCTGATAAGACTACTCAAGCCACGCTTGTCAATAGCATTATGGAAACACTAAATGAATCTTCGCAGTGTCTCTCCAATTTCATATGACTGAATCGGCCCATGGTTTTTATATTCAGAGTTATCATGAATGCTATCGGGAATCGGCCTATGGTTTTAATCAAGCTTTATGCCCAATATTGGGCACGTATTGGGCACTAGATATTTATCTAGTGCTGCTTTCAAACCTTCGCGAGTGTGTGAAAAAAATCTTCGACATCGCATAGAGCCAACCATGGTATCTTTGACATTGTCAATTGGGCTGGAATTTCCCACCCAGTCGTGTCCTTTCTGCTCCTCCAACTTGTCCAATTACTATCCCAGTGATTATTCACTTCAAAAACGTCCTGGAGCCAACCGAGTCGGCAGCATCCCGTGACAGCCGACATCTGACACTGGTCGGCGACCTGGTTGCAGTTGAACTCGGGGTCGATGGGCTACGTGGTGGCGACCGGCCACGGCCAGATGGTGGACGAGGTGGGCTCCGGCCCCACAGACGTGGCCGACACATCTCAGCCGGTGACGGCCGTCTCACCGCCCGCCTACGTCCCCGGCAACCTCAGGGCCATAGCCGGCTATACTGGTGAGTGACCTACCAGACTGCAGAACGCCGCCCGAAAATGCTTGCGAAAATGCGGCAATTTGAAATGCCTTGCGCTGGCAATACTGCGCTGGCTGGCAATAATTGCGCTGGCATTGCAAACCTGGGCTTATTTTAGCATGTTAACTGCGAAAGCAACTGCCCCCGCGGGGTGTTGGTTTTGACCAGCGGTGGATTTGACTCCAGAGTGAGCAGATTTCTGTTGGTTTTGACCAGCGGTGGAATGGATTTGACCTGATACATTTAGGAAAATCGTTTCAAGATGAAGAGCCAACTACACAACTGCACACATGCCTCCGTCGTTAATATTGTCCACATTGCACACATCAAGGTAAATGTATAGTGTAACAATCACCACATCGGCCATAGCCCGATACTAATAATGTCAGCAGCACAGGGTGTCGACACGGATTTTTTCAATCGTCAACTCGAAAATGTGTTGTGTGAAGCTCTGCTGCCGCAGTATTTTGAATCTTACCTGCATCACGCAGGAGCTGTAAATGTTGTTGCATTACATTGCAACTTCTGAATGGCAATAGCTACCACTAAATTACAGATGTACATGATGAGGTTCTTCCTTCATCTGGTAGAAATTGATTACCATGTCGAACTTTGTCGCGATGCAGGAGCATACTAAAGTTTGGATCTTGGTATGGCACGAGCTGACAAAAACAAAACAAAAAATACCTTGGGAAGCGGTGGTGGCGTGCTTGACAGTAATAGGGCGTCGTGATTCCGGCCGACAGCCGGCAAAGTTGACAGCCAGAGCTGAACACGCGAATACCAGGGTTCATGTTGATGACGTCAGCACTGGCTGATGACACCAGCGCGGAGTCCGATCGTGGCACTGGGTTGTCAGCCACCAGTCGGACGTGGGGGTAAATGGAAAAACTCGCTGTCAAGGTCATCAAAACTCGGGAACGGAATAGAGACAGGGCAGGAAACTGTTTACCCACACGGAGCTGCGTGCGGAATGTTACACATTCACGAAAACTTGCAGGCAAGAAAACTTGTTTCATGTGCACAAACAGGATGCGACAATTACACAAATACAAATAACACCAGCCGGCCATGCTTCTGTATGTTTTCATAACGTCGAGAAGACAATGGAGCCTGCAATTAATAATACGGTTTTGATGTCCATGAGTGTGTTCCGAGAAGAAGAAGTAAAGATACCTGCTCCACCTGAAGATAATAGGCCACTTTATCGGATGGACGGGAACTTTCCTCGTCCAGCCGAACGCCGGGTACACACTCAGACCAATTGAGCCTGTCAACAGGAATATCCAGCTGCAAAATAAGCAAGAGACATTCTTCACAAAGTATGAGTATGCTGTATCAAAAAGAACGCTTAACCCTTTTCCGTGCTTGGGGCATCTGCCCCGCCTAGTGTTTTTTTGCTTACAAACCCCAAACTCATGGACCTGCAGCACCACAAATTGTGTGACTATTCCTGACAATTGGTGTGCGCATCTTGTGTCAAAATTGTTAAAAACCGGTTGACCAGAGGCGGCTCTAGACTTTCCTTCGTCGGGAGGTTATTTACAGTGCGCGAGGCGGAATAAACGCGAAGGTGCGTGACATACATTCATCATATTGTTCGGGAGCACAAAGGTTGTGAAGCTATTTATAGCACTCATATAAATAATGAATGTTGAATATTAACAAAAAAATATCAACAGAAGTGCACTCAGGCACTCAAAATTGGGACGAAAGTTGGTGTATTATTTGCTTCATTTGCACAACCGATTAGGTATATGAAGTAGTTTCCAAACATTATCATGCAATATAATATATTTATTTGCTATGGTAGCATAACTTTGTGCCCGAGGCGATTCTATGGAGTGCAAGACGGATGGCAGCGCATTCACTTCTAGTTGCGCACACGATGCTCCGTTGTTTTGTTGCCTGATGGATTTGTACTCTAATGCACGCTCTACTTCCCTCTTGATATGTTCAGAGTATCTCTTGGATGGGAAAAATGGCGTCCCCCCGTGTTACGCATTCGGATCGGTGTGTGCATGCTACTGAACGTGATATTTTCATGTGCGTATTATGCTTGTCTTACTTATATCATTAAAGGCGAGACAAAATACAGTAGCTTAGTTTCCATGTCTGGAACCGCCTATTACTTTTTATTTTGGCCGTAGCCCATAAATACATGAAACAGCTTTACGGTCCAAACCGAACCATGCTTGTTTCATAAGCATCGACTGATAGGCATATGTACAGCGAGGGCCACAAAATATACCAAAATGCTAGAGCTTTGTCACTCTATCCTTCTTTTTCCAAATTTTGAAACTGTTCGCTTCAGTGATGTAGTTCTTATCGAGACGAATCGAATGGCGTTTTTTTGCATCAAAACTGAACCAATAATTATCGAGATCTTTCGGGGCAGAATCTGTCCGCCCCCCTTCGTGCAAGTCACCGTAATGCCGCACAGCTCGCACGGAACAGGGTTTAGGCGCAAGAGGGACATCACAGACCATCGCATCGGCAGAAGCTCTGCTGTATGGCCACCGCAGCCTTCCTCAAGATCCGCATCACACAGAATGCATGTGCCACCTTGATTTACACCTCCAAAAATGGTGGCAAACGCGAGCTGGGTATTCGGCGCACGGCCGCCACGGACCCTGTCATTACGTGCCGACACGTGTCACGGGAGTGTGACGGAAACCGACGGCCGTCCCACAAAGTACGGTCACGTCACGCAACAGCTGACGGTGCTGCGGCAGATCCGACGCCGCACTCGCCGTCGGCTGTCAGGCACTGCTGTGCAGGGTCAGGCTGCCGGTGTCGGCCGTCGTGGGGCTGTACAGGGTCAGGCTGCAGGGTCAGGCTGCCGGTGTCGGCCGTCGTGGGGCTGTGCAGGGTCAGGCTGCAGGGTCAGACTGCCGGTGTCGGCCGTCGTGAGGCTGTGCAGGGTCAGGCTGCAGGGTCAGACTGCCGGTGTCGGCCGTCGTGCGAACAGGCAGTTCACGAAAATGAGCGCCACACACCCATGAACAGTTGACGAAAATCGACTCAAATTGCCGCATGTGCAGCCTATGATTTAACACAAAATGCACGCTGTGTAGGGTTAATCGTGCAAGGTACGCAGACTGAGACATGTGGTGTTAAGGTGCTGCCATGCGCATAACCATTGCTCTTAGGGACAGATGACACATAATTACAACAAAATGTTGACGAAATATCTCCTTTGCTGTGCATTTCATATTCATCGGCAACCAGTGTGCATTTCATATTCATCGATCGTTAAGGTTGTTCGTGAAGGATGCTCGCGACAACAAAAATATGCTGCGTTTTGCTGCAACTAAGACAATTCCGGAATAGTATGTGAAATAATTACTTCTATTGTGATATGATATCTTAGCATAATTCTTAACAAATTCATTTTATGCTACATTATACAAACAATGCTATATTGCCTCGTATCTCTGAACACTTATTAGTCTGAAACTCCTACCCACTCTCCCAGCCTCACTAAACAGCCTCCAAAAATTGTGACGACTGAAACAGGCAATAATAATGATGATGGCCCTTAGCCGTACCGTTGCTGGACATCGAAGAAGTGACGATATCCGAAAAGAACGGTGGATTTTACTTTGCAGCATCTTCGAACAATTTCTATAACACACCTACAACTAACACTAACTACATCAACAACTTTTCAGTTTTGGAATATGCCCACTCCTGCGAATCCTGACCTGTGAATCGGAACAGCCAAAAGCACGCCAAGACCCCGACCGGATGCTCCAGACCGGCGGTCGATTGTTCGGAGTCGGACGGCGCGCCCAAGGTCGGCGTATCGGCACCCTCGGCGTGCCGCCGCCCACCACCCACCGCCGCTCACCGCCCACCGCCCGCCGCCCATCGACGCCCACCGCCCACCGCCCGACGCCCGCCGCCCGCCGCCCACCGACGCCCACCGGGACCTCGGCAGCCGGCGAAGGCGACTGCAGCACTGCCTGCCGGCACGGCACTCAACTGAGAAGCAAGTGCCCGCATAGAAAATGCGGGGAAGCCCATCGTAATGGTGGAAGAAATTGCTAACCAGCTGTTGCGGGAACTAACAAAAGGGTGCTTATTGCTTGAATTCGTGTCTTTGTCGGAACTTTTCACAGGAAGCCAAGTTTTCAGCGCGAACTGCGGTGTATTTCGCAATTTTATCCTGACCGCTTGACGTCACCCCAAGGCAATTGAGGCAGTGTATGGCAAAGCTCGGTTCCGGCCACACATTCCGCCTGCCCTGCCCTGCCCTGCTCTGCCATGTCGTGTCCTGCTCTGCCTTGTCCTGCCCTGCCGTGCCCTGTCTTGCCCTGCCCCCGCCCTGTCCTGCCCGGCGCTGCCCTTCCCTGTCCTGCCCTGCCCTGCTCTGTCCTGTCCTGTCCTGTCCTGTCCTGCCCTGCCCTGCCTTGCTGTGGCAGCCAAACGTCACCGGAACAGATGACCGGCCCTCTCAGCCGAGCTAAACACCACTAACAGCAGGTATAGCTGCTCAATCTCCCCACCCCACCCCACCCATTTTCCACACAGCAGTCCATTGTCTGACATACGCCAGCAGGTATAACGACTCAATTCCCTCACCTCACCCCTTTATCACACAGCAGTTTATTGTCTGACATCACCATTCATACACAAACGGAGAAAAATGAGGGCATACTTTTCTGGCGAAGATAGTGTTCTGGATGCAAACAATCCAGGAACAGCTTATTTTCCAAATCCTGGTTGAGTTACGACATTCGAGCGACATATGTGGCCCGGAGAACGAAAAGCAAGCGGACATTTTCTTGGCGTTGGAGGCGATTATTCTGCTAGTGAGAATTTGCTTACTTTGCTGGTGGTAATTCCTTGGCGGTGATACTTTCTGGTTTCTAGCGGTCTGCATGCAATCAATGTGTGCGAACAAACCTGTTCTAGGACTTCTCAATGAGTGTGCCATACTTCATATTCGGCAAGCTTCAACCGGCTGTAGCCTGCGAACCGACGTAACGCGTGACGCGGTAGCAACGTGTAGTTGTGTGACATGCCGACATCACTGACGGTGGTCGGGAGCACGGCGACAAATGCTGGCCGTGTCCGGGTCACGGCCGTGATGGAAGCCAACAATGGCGAGCCGGCATGACTGTCAATACGGCACAATCCGCACGTACGCCCTGCCGGCGGCTGGCCTTCGCCGGCGTGACGAAATCGGCTCGCCTGACGTTTGTTCAGCGGTTTGACGTCCGCGTGCCGAAGACAAACACCGAGCCGCGTACAGTCACGTGGGCTGCACGCGAAGGAAGCTTGGCTTGAGTGGCGCCCGACCTTTGTCGGATGTGCCGACCGATGGTCGGTGCTGGGCCGGACACGGTGTGAGTACAGTCCAGTCAGAGACTCGGCACTCAGCAGTTAGAAATATGGCCACTGAGGTGGTGTCGCTTCCGATAAACATCTACGACCCAGGCTGATTATTCACTGCAATGTATGGGTAACTTGCTGTTTGATAACATAGTTGCTAGGTTGGTGATGTGCGAAATAATTGTTCTGCCAATACTATGTCATCCCTCGTTATCCACGCCCGTTTCGAGACCCCGCACGGACCTGTGCTGTCTACAGATTAGTCTCGAGAGACCTCGCGAGAATCCGTACTGTCCACAGGTTAGCCTCGAGAGACCCCGTACGGACCTGTGCTGTCTACATATTAGTCGCGAGAGACTCTGCGAGAATTCGTACTGTTCATAGGTTAGTCTCAAGAGACCCCATACGGACCTGTGCTGTCTACAGATTAGTCTGGAGAGACTTCGCGAGGATCAGTACTGCCCACAGGTTAGGCTCGACAGACCCCGAGACCCACTCACGCCCGCTGGTGACGAATACCATGCCCCGTCCACAGGCCACATCCCGTGCAGCCAGCACCACGTGGGAATCAACTACCAGCGCCTGGTCAACACGTGCTACACGGACCTGGAGCAGCGCTCGCACGACCGCAGGAGCCAACTGGACCGAGAGAAGGCCGAGCGGGTGCAGGAGGCGGGCGCCGGTGGCGGTGGCGCCGGCGGCGGGGGCGGTCTGGATCCGGCCCCGCCCGACCCCGCCACCCAGGCCGACACCAAGTACAGTCGGTACTCGGCAGGTACGCGGTTGGCATAGCTCGAGAGAGAGAGGAATATATATATATATATATATATACATATATGTATATATATATATATATATACACATGTATATATATATATATATATATATATATATATATATATATATATATATATATATATATATATATACATATATGTATATATATATATAAATATATATATATATATATATATATATATATATATATATATATATATATATATATATATATATATATATATATTCATATATATCTAACCAGCTATGCCAACACCTGGCCAACCTTGATATACATCACAATCACATCACAAGGCACCGCCGCCAACGATAATCATACTGTTGTCAAGATATACGTTGTGGAACCAACCGTAGCTGCCCTCTGGTGACAACGTGTGGATACATGTGAATGGTCGCCGACATATGTGGCGCTCCGCGCCGAATGGCGCGCTTAGCGTTCACAAGCACTTAAAACAAGATTATCAGTGCTTCAGATACAATTTGTGGTTTAAGCTGGCAAAACACATAATTAAACGCAGGCCTAGCTCTGAATGCACAAGTGAGTACATCAATCGCCAGAATAGTTTTAGAAAGAGCAGTACAAAATATAAACAAAAAGTTAGCAAGGTTTCATAAACGTGACGGTCGAGTCGAGTATCTCATGTGAACTTGTTCCGTAAATGCACACAAGTAGCTCGCTCTAACTTCGCCTTCGCCCGTGATTGACCTTCTTGCATGCGCCTCGCTCCCGCTCGCACCTATTTCACTCCTGTGCGGTGGTTCTGCATGCGACCACTCGCGGCGCGGCGGGTTAGCACCGGCGATCGAGCCTCGTCGCTCACCGCGACTTCCGTCTGTCGTTGCTGTCACCAACAGACACTGAACAGTGAACACCGGGCACATGTGTGGCCGCGGCGGACGGTGACCGACGGTGACTGACGGTGACCGACTGTGACAGACGGTGACCGACTGTGACCGACGGTGGCCGACGGTGACCGACGGTGACCGACGGTGACCGACGGTGACCGACGGTGACAGACGGTGACCGACGGTGACCGACGGTGACAGACGGTGACCGACGGTGACCGACGGTGACCGACGGTGACCGACGGTGGCCGACGGTGACCGACGGTGACAGACGGTGGCCGACGGTGACCGACGGTGACCCCGACGGTGACCGACGGTGACCGACGGTGGCCGACGGTGACCGACGGTGACCGACGGTGACAGACAGTGACCGACGGTGACCGACGGTGACCCCGACGGTGACTGACGGTGGCCGACGGTGACCGACGGTGACCGACGGTGTCCGACGGTGGCCTGACCAACGGTGACAGACGGTGACAGACGGTGACCGACGGTGACCGACGGCCACTTCGCGAATCGCAGCTGCAAACAGATCGATACCCCGGGCGCCCGCCGTCGACCGACAAACAATCCACTGGCGCTTCTGGCCTGGACAGTCAACGCTCATAACAGAAAAGCCGGCTCTGTGTACGGCGCAGCGCTTCGGTGCGCCACGTGCAAATGTGGCACGTTCATAGATGCTGAGTGATTAGGGTGTATAACCGGGTGTAGGTCCCTGCATATGCTCCTTGTGAATAATGGGCGAGGAAAATGCCTCGTTTAGGAGAACATTTTTACATCATTGGAATGCAAATGAACGCGCCTGGCAATATTACTTAGCATTTTCTATATTTTGTAGGTTCCCAATGGACGGTTTGGCGACATTCAGTTGATCGATAGCAGCACTTCCGCCGGAATAAAAGTATTTGAACAACTGAATAGCAACATAACATGCAACAAACGTATTAATGTTATAACGAGGCAATAACACAGAGGTATTCAGTTCATCAAAGGCGGCACCGTCAGATCAAATGAAATATTCCCAAATGTGAACAGCCGTATGCCACACTAGCGAACGATCAGTTCATTGCAATATGTTGCAACTCAGAGGCGCTAAAATGGCTACCGAACATCATAATTGAGTTAATACAAATCGTGACCTCATGTTAGCGATGAAGAACAGGAAATGTGTCCAAATAGAACTGCTTCATTTGGACCCATTAATTTTCCATTATCGTGGTGCAACATAGGGACAGTGAATGCCAATGCCGGTAAGTGATTGTGATTGTGATGCCGATCAATGGTAAGTTGCTTACAGCGAACTACAGCATCTCTTCATGTCATGCAGCCAATTTTGCGAGGGATACGTAGCCCTAAATAATGGCATTGTGCAGATTTTGGAGTACATCCACTGGCTTGACATCTCCTCAGCGAAGCCTTAAGGCAGGCTGCTGGTGTGCATTCCCAATACAACACAAAATGTTACTCTCCTGGTTCAAGCTAATTTGGGGAACCTCTACATCATAACATAGTACATGCTAAATTGGGCATTTTAAAATTTGGATCTTCGGACTAATTAAGATTTGCCGCTCACGATCCGCCAACAAAACATTTCACCCCAACATCAAAATGAATTAACCAGTCGCGGTTCTTGGAGCCAAGTGATGAAAAATATGACGCAAATAAGCATGGCAGAATAAGTGACAAGTTAGCATCAGATAAAAGTCGGTGCAGACAACAAACCACACGATTGTGATTGACACTGGTCTATCCTAAAGCAAAAGCGCTTTCACCATTGTCAGCAAAATGTATTAGTTATGTATTTTTGTATGACTTTCATTAATACAGGTTATGGCATGCCCTTGTGATTAAGTGCAAGCCATTTTAAGTTTACCCCAGCAAGCCCACTTGGGAAAGAGTAAGCTTGTTTTCGAAGGGGAAGTATGGCGAAAATCATCGTACAGGCAAGACGAAGGCAATGTTTGCTGTATATCACGCTTTTCCTCCGTTTTATAACGGCTCGATTTTTTCATGGACATCGCTTACGCTACTGCTCTCGTCCATCCACAGTGCCACACCTACCGACAGCCACACCTTCCGACAGCCACACCTACCGACAGCCACACCTACCAGCAACCACATCTACCGGTAGCCACACCTACCAATAGCCACACCTACCGGCAACCACACCTACCGGCAACCACATCTACCAGCAGCCACACCTACCGACAGCCACACCTACCGACAGCGACACCTACCGACAGCGACACCTACCGACAGCGACACCTACCCACAGCGACACCTACCGACGGCCACACCTACCGGCAGCCACACCTACCGGCAGTCCATCCACACCTACCGACAGCCACACCTACCGACAGCGACACCTACCAACAGCCACACCTACCGACAGCGACACCTACCGACAGCGACACCTACCGACAGCGACACCTACCGACGGCCACACCTACCGGCAGCCACACCTACCGGCAGTCCATCCACACCTACCGACAGCGACACCTACCGACAGCGACACCTACCAACAGCCACACCTACCGACAGCGACACCCACCGACAGCCACACCCACCGACAGCCACACCTACGGACAGCCACGCCCACCGACAGTCACACCCACCGACAGCCACACCCACCGACAGCCACACCCACCGGCAGCCACACCTACCGACAGCGACACCTACCGACAGCCAGACCTACCGATAGCCACACCTACCGATAGCCACACCTACCGGCAGCCACACCTACCGGCAGCCACACCTACCGGCAGTCCATCCACACCTACCGACAGCGACACCTACCGACAGCCACACCTACCGACAGCCACACCTACCGGCAGCCACACCCACCGACAGCCACACCTACCGACAGCCACACCCACCGACAGCCACACCTACCGATAGCCACACCTACCGACAGTCACACCCACCGACAGCCACATCCATCGGCAGCCACACCTACGACAAGCCAGTTCAGCAGATGCCGTTCCTGGTCGTCAGCCGTCCCTACACGTCCAACCAACTAGCGAAGTGGCCGTGGTCGTGTCTGCCATGATGAGCACCAGATGGCTGACTCCCCCTCTCTCTCTCCCTCCCTCCCTCTCTCTCTGTCAGCACAAGACGACGTGATCCCAATATCGGGCTACGGCGGCTTCGTGCCCAAGGCGCGCTCGTCCAGCATGGGCGTCGGCAAGAGCTTCTCACGCTTCGCCGACGAGGGCTTCCACGCCCTGCACGATCAGGTGAACAGGCGGCGCCAACCGGCGCTGGTCTAGACGCCAGCTCTGCCGCCGCCAGCACTGACAGATCTGATCAAACGCCTCACACTTCGGTGTGTGTCAACGTCTTCGGTCGACACACCGAACGGTTGACACACGTCAAAGCCTTCGGTGTGTGACGCGCGACTCACGGCCGGCTGGTGCGGAGAGGAGGCGTGCCTCATCACGGAACTCAGGTAGTGCTGTGACGTGACGCCCGCTGGGGGCTGCCGGCTGGTGCGGAGACGCGGCGGGCTGCGGCGGCTCGTCACGGCACTCAGCTGGTGCTGTAACGTCCGCGTCCCACTGGGCGCCGTCCGCGTCCCACTGGGCGCCGTCCGCGTCCCGCTGGGCGCCGTCCGCGTCCCACTGGGCGCCGTCCGCGTCCCACTGGGCGCCGTCCGCGTCCCGCTGGGCGCCGTCCGCGTCCCACTGGGCGCCGTCCGCGTCCTACTGGGCGCCGTCCGCGTCCCACTGGGCGCCGTCCGCGTCCCACTGGGCGCCGTCCGCGTCCCACTGGGCGCCGTCCGCGTCCCACTGGGCGCTGTCTGTGTCCCACTGGGCGACGTTCGCGTCGTACTGGGTGCCGTCCGCGTCCCGCTGGACGCCGTCCGCGTCCCACTGGGCGCTGTCCGCGTCCCACTGGACGCCGTCCGCGTCCCACTGGACGGCGTCCGCGTCCTGCTGGGCGCCGTCCGCGTCCCACTGGGCGCCGTCCGCGTCCCACTGGGCGCTGTCCGCGTCCCACTGGACGCCGTCCGCGTCCCACTGGACGCCGTCCGCGTCCCGCTGGGCGCCGTCCGCGTCCCACTGGGCGCCGTCCGCGTCCCACTGAGCGCCGTCCGCGTCCCACTGGACGCCGTCCGCGTCCCACTGGGCGCCGTCCGCGTCCCGCTGGGCGCCGTTCGCGTCCCACTGGACGCCGTCCGCGTCCCACTGGGCGCCGTCCGCGTCCCACTGGACGCCGTCCGCGTCCCACTGGACGCCGTCCGCGTCCCACTGGGCGCTGTCCGTGTCGAGGCGGACGGTAGCAGACAGTGGCGGAGATTGCAGAGCGGTGCCGCACCTCGGCATGAGACGCGGGTGACAGATAAAGCAGGCAATCTTAGCTCGACAAGTCTGCTTTTCGTCGAAGAAAGACAGCTTCTTGTTTGTTCATGCATGCCTCTCAATTGGATCGGTGTGCATATTTTGATGGCACCCAGGCGTCGCCTAGCTTGATTGTATGTACCTTGATGATGTGAGGGTGTTGTGCATGGTACATATTGGCAGTATTTTACATGAAATGCGTTAAGCCAGACCTGGTACCTAATCCATCGGTTCTCCACAATGCAAGTAAGTAGACAGAAAGTGGATATTTCTTTCTCTCAATCAGACGACCAGCTTAGATTCACGAGGACTCGCTCACAAAACTGTATTATCAGAACATATTAATCGGAATGCACTTGTTTCTTGATGCGTATCATAAGCAACGTGTTCGCCAATCAATCTGAAATATACCATGAAAATCATTCCACTGAAAGCGGTCTAAATCGGCTAGATATTCAGAACACCCGAAAACCCCAGCTTTGGGGGATGGAGTAGAAAGTACCCTTCAAATCATTATAAAACCGTGAACAATCATTCAATATATATATATATATATATATATATATATATATATATATATATATATATATATATATATATATATATATATATACATAGGCAAATATTTTAAATACGTGAAAAATATGGTACTCAATGCTGGCGTGTCTAATGCAAGATCTGCAATCTGTCGAACAGTCCGGAAAAGAGCACAAAAACAAACCATTTAGCTGCCAAAAACAACCAAGGAAGGAAAACCTATTATGGAAAACAAAGGGACGTTAACACATCTCTAATGAAAGCATGAATTGTATTAGGTTGAGTAAAATACGACTTGCATACAGATGCTATGCGATGTTATGTTTGTGATACGGCTCACATGTCGATGGTGATACCTATGCTCCTCGGCCACCCATCCATGGGCCATCTTTTCGCTTGCGATGTTCGGATCCAAATGTTCGGAATAATGGTTTTGCAATGAAAATATTGCCCTACTGAGACTCACGTAAGCTATTCGGAACATTCGTAACATTACAAAAAGAACATGCAAGCATACTGAAAAAATGGTTGACTTACCATGAGTACATTGACACATCAAGAAGCAGTGGAGAGCACCTGAGGATGTGGGCAATGCGGAAGAACCCAGCAACCAGAAATATGTTACTCCTTGAACATGAAGCTACAAACCTGTGCTTACACGTGTAAAAATAGCACTATGCCTTTTACCACATTTTAGTAGCATTTCACAACTCGGTATAGCCGAGTTGTGAGATGCTAGTACCTTATCTATAGTTATATTACACATGTTAACAGATTTATATTACATAGCCATACTTCTAATTACAGAGGTATACTTGCATTACAGAGTTATATTACACATGTTAACAATACCTATTTGCACTAAGTAGCAGACCGATGCACTGTCGTAACTACTTGTACTATCTTGCAAGCTGGCATCAGATGCAAATACAGATTTCTTGCATAACACGGCGTAGCCTATTTGGGAGACGCTGATAAAACCGCTCGAAGTGCACCGCCACCATAACTTTATTTTTTTACAATACACCAACTTCTTGTATCGTTCGCATACGATAGCTTGCAGACTGGTTCGAAGCTCAAGTGTGGGCTCTCGAGCTGTGTGGCCAAGTTGCTTCCAGCCTGTGAGCGCACGGTATATCCTGCACCCAAACGGCATTGCGGACTCCCATCCAAACCTGAGGAGAGCACATCCAACAGTGACAACCTTTCGTGTCCGCAGATTTACGGGGCCGCATGTAGCCTAAAATGCAGACCTCTGTGTACTACACTGTTCATGTCAAGATTCAGAACTCGGTGCACGTATGCGTGGGCTCCAATAAGAAACAGCCCGTCCCGTCTGCCACTCCATGCCAGGAGCTGCCCGCAGCCATTTCCAGTCGCGAGCGTCAGTGACAGCGGCTGCCGACGGCGACCAGCGCACGCACGCCGCCGCCGTCCGTTTACACGCCACCTGTGCGGGGATTCAAACATCATTAGCGTGTCGGCGCCCAAGGCCACGGACACACGTCGGTACCGTCGGCGGGCTGCGTGTCGCACGTCACCGGGCGGCGCCGGCCGTGCCAACCCGGCTCCGACGCCCGGCACAACACCACGTGACGTCCGGCCAACGTGTGGCCGCCGGCAGAGGTCGCAGCACGTCGCCATCGCTGGCTGGACCGTGTATGGTGCATTTGCGTGAGAGCAATGCGATGCTGCGGATGCTCCAGCTGGAGTGTGGAGTTGCGCTGTTAACTCCACGTGGGAACATCGACAACACCCTCGGTAAGACAACAGACAACGGGAACCCTCGGGCAACACCAGCTCTGGAATTTGCAACCGCCATTTTACTGGTGACCTGCAACCGATGGAATCGTGGGGTCAGGTCAACGGCAGCTCACGGAGTTGCTGGCCAATCGAGATGACATCGCTGAGACCGCCGGATGACCAGGGGCGTAGCCAAGGGGACGAGTAAGCTCCGCCAGGGACCCATACGCGATCATGTATGGGATCGCCATGGCGGAGATAGAAAGGCCAACGCACTGTTGGCCTTTCTATATTTGCATGGCTGTTGTCGGTCCCCTCAGAAAACCTGCGAACTTGTACGAGTTCTCACGGACCTATGCATTGAGTGTTATGTAAACGTGTACGGGCCCTTACGAAGCTTGCGGACCATTCGGAGCGCGTACGAACCCTTACGGACGTCTATGGACCCTTACCAACGTCTAAGTGTCCATACGAACGTCCACGGACCCCTACGAACTTCTACGGGTCCTTACGAACGTCCGCGGGCGCTTACAAATGCCTACGAGCCCTTGCAAACATCAAATGGTTCTCACGGACGTCTAAAGGCTCTTACGGACGTCTGCAGGCTGTTGCGAACGCCTCCAGCCCATGCGAACGCATATGGGCCATTACGACCGTCTACAGCCTTTACGACTGTTTACGGGCCATTACGAACTTGTGCGGGTCCTTAGTAAGGCCTATGGGGTCATTACGAACATGTACGTGCTTTTACAAATGCGTTGGGGCCCTTACAGTCTATAGGATCTGACAAGAGTTCACCAAATACTGAAAGCACTTACTGAATACTGCATCGACGTCTTTTCCATTGAAGTTTTGACAACCTGCATCTAGATGCATGCTTAGGCGGTTTGTATTCCTGGTATATAACAGTGTCACGTTTACTTACTATTTGAGGAGGGAGGAAATGCGACGATCCGAGCCTACAATGAGGATAACAAGAGTAGAAGAAAACACGACTTTTATGCTGAAGGAAGCTCTTGCCCTTTTCGAAATACAGTCGTCGAAATACGGAGGCTAAAATTGTGAGGAAGTATGTGCCCCGTTCGCAAGATCCGCCCCCTACTTGGGCAATTCTCATAGCTACGTCCCTACGGCTGACACAGCAGCATGATAACCTTCGCCCGTGCAGGGGGATTCAACTCCCACCCCGGTGTTTTTCGTGACCACAGCTGTGCAACTTGCGTGCGTCAGCGCTCCGCCGAATGATGTTGTGGTGTGTGTTGTGTGGTGTGGTGTGTGATGGGGCATTCTTTACTGACCTCATGGTGTGCAAAACGGAAGATGTCATGCAAGGTCACTGAGCTGTGACATCATAAGAGGGAGCTTGTCAAGCCATCTTTCTCTGAAATCGTCAATCATCGGCAACTAATCTGACTCACTGTCCCCCAAATGACGCAATTGGTTGTGAAAATGGTTGATGTACATCTTAGCTAACGTGTATACATTGAGCATCCTCATTTTCAAGTTCATTCGAGGTCATTGACCCAACTTGGCTCCAGATGACATTTTCAGTGTCCGAGTCACTCGGGTTTTAATCTTGACGCTGAAACTTTATTTCACCTTCATTTTGACCCCCTACCTATGTTTCGGGCTCTATTTCGGAAGATTCCATAAGGTCGTCAACATTTGAACCTCATTTGAGACTTGGCCGATGGTTCGGAATGTAACATATGCATGATATGTAATGCAACAACGTTACGTAATGTAACAAGGTAACATTGGTAGTATCAAAAGATACGAATTAATAATATGCTTAGCATTTCAAGCGCGCATCGGTTATTCGTTTTACACAAGGAGTTCCTTTTTTGCGGCAACAAATGACATTTTAACTGACCTGGTAGGTCAATCATTAATCTGAAGTACAAATATGGCATGTCACTCGCGAGATATTGTACCATATAGCCCGCTGGCTTGTGCTTTATGTCGCCAGCAGTCACCTTTTGAAAACGCTAGGCGGATCGCAACAATTCTTCCCACATTAGCGAAGGTCGCAAGATGTGGTGCACAGGCGCGTGTTACCACGTCCTCAGCAGTAGCGTTCCGAAAGGGGAAGGCAAGCGGGGAAATTGCTCCCATGATAGATGGTGGACCCCCAAAGTCGCGTCGGGGCATCCAAAATCGCACCGGAACCGGAAAATCGCACCAGAACCGGAAAATCGCACCAGAACCGGAAAATCGCACCAGAACCGGAAAGCTCAAGGCCCCTAAAAACGCGTCAGATCGCGAAAAGCGTACCCGGGTCCCAAAATCGCATCCGAACAAGGATAAAATCAAGCAGAGGCCACCAAAATCAATCTGGTCCCGGAAGAATATTCTGGAGCCGAATATATCGCACCAAAGCGAACAAAACGCATCGGGCGTCGACAAAAGTATGCCGGGGCACCAACAAATCGCGCAAGGGTCCCTATAAATCGTACTGGGACCGGAAAAATGATGAAGTTGAGACCCAAAGGATCAACACGGACCGAAAGATCACTCTAGGGCCCCAAAACACCGTAACCTGAAAACAATTGTGCCCAAGAGCCGAATCATCCATCTGGGCCCGGGAGATCACTCTTGAGCCCCAACAATCGTGAGGAACAAAAATAGTCGCTGGGCGCTAGACAATCGAGCTTTGGTCACCAAAAATCACGTTGGAACCAGGGAAATCGACGCCAGCTCAAACATTTAGAGGAGGCCCCCAACAAAATATAATCGGGCCTAAGAGGTCGTATCGGGACCCGAAAACTCGCTCCTTGGCTCCAAAAATCATAGCCTGCAAAATCTACCCGGATTCAGAAAAATGCAGGAGAGGTCCCAAAAGAAAGCTCGTGTAGGCAATCCAAAAACTCGCAATGGGGACCAGAAAGGTCACGCCGGACCCTCGAAAATTTCCGTGGAGCACCACAAATTCACGTCAGGAGCGAAATATATTCGTATACTAATATATAATAATATAATAATAATGTAATAATATCGGCCCAAATAACAGTGGAGTCCTAGAAGCACGCGAGAATCTCGAAAACCTACCGAGGCCATTCAAAGCACATAAGATCCCCAATCTTCGAGTATTACTGCAAGCTTTTTCATGTCAGCGCGGTAGCGAACCGACTGCGGGCCAGCTGACTGTGACGTCACGCTGATTGAAAAGACGATACTGGCCGGGCAATAAATTCACACATATGGCCTATGGGACATGTGTGCTCCAATTTCACTGATGGTATTGGTACATGCCATCGGTATATTGGCCATCGGCAATAATATTTATTGCGAGGAAATAATAAATGTAACTATCCTTGGACGAGCCAGGGACGAGGTAAGTACAGGGGAGGGGGTTATAATGGCGTGCGTCACAGGCCCTGTCAATGAAAGCCCACATTGGGTCATTGTTGAAAGTCCCGTATCGATTCATCGCACGTTTCTTGGTGGCAGCCACACCCCGCGTTGGCCGCACATAACCCTCACCTGACCGCGAGGGGCCGGCGGTGGGTCGTTTGATGAGCGGTAAACGCCAAATTTTTAGGGTCAGTTGCGACCTGGAGCGAAACCAGAGGGTGGTGGCATGGGGGGCTATAGCCGTCCCATCGTGCCAGAGGGGCACGTTGGGGACCCAAAGCAATTCGCGTCGAGGGATCGAAATAAACAGCGGGGCTCCGAGAATTTCGACGCGCTTCGTGCGCCGAAATTTAGCTTTGTTTGCCCGTTGCGGACCAGTAGTAACTGGGCGATCCCTGGGAGATGGTGGGCTCCCAAGTATTGTGTCGGTATTTATAAAAATTGCGCCGAACCCTGGAAAATCGCGCTGGGGCCCAAACTTTCCCTTCTGGGTCCAACAAAATTCCGGTTGAAGGCCCAAAATAAAGATAGCGGGACAACAAAAACTCGCACCTGGGGCTGAAATCGTACCGAGGGTCCCACAAAATCGCGCTTGGGCCCCAAAATTTGCATCTGACCACACAAATTCGCACCGAGGGCCTCAAATAAATATCGTCGGACCCCCAAAAATCGCACTGGGGCCGAAAAATGCCATCGGAACACCAAAAATTTAATCGGAGAGCGAATAAATACAGTAGGGCACATATAAATCCTGCCGGGACTGCAAAAAAAATCCGGCTGCAGTTCGGAATAAAGACACCAGGACCCCGGAAACTCGGGCTGGGACCCAGCAATTGCACCGGGGCCCGCAGAGATGCACTTGGGTCCCAAAATTTGCGTTTGGCCCCAAGACCTTGTCGTCGAGGGCCGAATTAAACAACAGAAAACTAGCCCGGAGGCCCACAAAAATCACGCTGAAGTCACAAAATTCCTGTCTCCTGACCCAAACTACGTATAGCGAAACCCCGATAACCCGTGTCTAGGCCAAGAAAAAACACGCCGCGCTTCCAAAATTCACGCTGGTTGCTAAAATACATGATATCGGGGTACAACAAATTCACGTCGAGGGGCACAGCTAAATACAGCGGGCCCCGAAAATTTGTCCTGGGACCTTTACAAATTCCAATCGTGGCCTCCAAAAAAGCAGGTCAATGGCTTCAAAGAGAGACAATTTGACCCCGAAAACTCGAGTCGGAGCCGAACATTGCACAGGGGCCGAAAATCGCACAATGGCCCCAACATTCGCGTTGGGGACCCAAAGAAATTCGCGTCGAGGGCTCGAAACATACAGTGGGGCTCCGATAATTCGCACAGAGGCCGAAAATCGCGACGGGGCCTCAGCAAATCTTCCTGGGATCACACAATTTCCATCGTAGCCCGAAGTACAGCATGGAGCCCAGCAAACTTGTGTCAGGGGTACACAAAATGGTGTAGGACCCCAAAACTCGCGCTGGGTGCTAAAAAATTCGCGTGGATGGCCCCCCAAAATCAGGGGCCCTCTGACCTGAACTAAGTCAATGACCTTAAATGACCTGGGGTTGAAAGTTTCACATCAGACGCAAAAAATGAAGGAAAAGGTACTGAAAATTTCGTGCCGCGGCGCGCCGCCATTCCTTCTCTATCGCGGGAATACCTTAGATCCCCAAGACCTGGGTTAGCACTGAACAACATTTGCTATTTTGATATCTTCTACGGGCATAGGTGGTTTGAGGGCTGATACAATACCCACCCCCTGCCGATTCCAGGCGGGGTATGCCAGAGAAACAGCAACCCGTGTACAGTTTGTGACGAGATCTCGATATTGACACCAAATTTGATCTCATGGGGTTATTGGCTGCTTCTGCGATAAGCTAAGCCTAAAATGTTTTTAGGAAAAGTTATTAATTTCGCTAATTTTTCAAAAGTTACAACCGGGCTGCACGCCAAATGCCTACCAACGTGTTCCTTATAATTATACTAGTGGCGTATCGCTCGTGTGGCATTTGCCACATGAGGAAAGAACCAGGCCAGGTCAAAGTCGTGACCTCATTTTCACAATTGTGGAAATCTTGCTCCGTTTGTAGTTTGTACTCCTCTGAAGTAAAAATGGACGCCAAATTCGAATTTAACAATACAAATTGCGACAGTCCGGTTCCAAACCAGAAACTTGCCATCCGAGATCACCTTAGATCAATGTCCTCGGACAATCTTAGGAAGGTCAACAGAAAGGTTAATGCCATCATGTTAGGATAAACCCCAAACGGCCTAAAAGACCGTTCACACAGTGCTATTATTGACACAGTGCTATAAGGTGTCAGGAGCCGCGAAGAGCAGATATTTTTCCTCAAAGCGGCCGAGGGTTTCTTCATTCATTGCGCGATAGCTCTGTGACTAGACATAGGCCGGAAAAAATCGCCAAAAGTCACGAAAATGACGCCCTACGGCTATGCGCAAGCCGTCCGCCGGCCTGCAGCCTACGTCTTTTAAAATTGAAGTTCTTCTTGAAAAAAACCTTAGGGGCGGTTGCTTATCCGCATCTTTGGCGAATATCCACCCACTTTGCCATTCAGTGTTAAGCTGTACGCACTAAAACAAGTTTGCTCTATCCGATGTATACAAGAAGGTATCTGGAGGGACACATTTCCTGCGAAGGGGCGTCTCTGGCTAAGGAATTCGAAGAAGGGGTGCACTCCAACCTTCCCGTATGTGTGACTTTCCTTCCAAGGGCGTGCCTTTTCCTCCCAGAGGGGTGTCTCAGGCCGAACAATTTCAGGGAGATGCACTCAAGCCTTATTGGAGCGGCGCTTTTTCTCGGCCGGAGGGGCACCACCTTCCTTCGAGAGCACATGCCCCCAGTTTCCCCGCCCCCTGGATCTGCAACTGCATGATTGAGACAATGAGGCTACGCATTCCTGCAGGAAATGCATACTTTTCAGTTGGTGACAATGTTTAGCCCCTTGTCCACTCCAGTTAAGTTATCAAGGGGTGTTATCTGTGGTTCATTTGTTCGCAAGTATACATATCAGAGCTTCTCCCACATCTTACTCAGGATGCGCATCTGATCCCACATTAATACCATCATCCCACATGAATTTGCACGTGATTACCTACAACGGAATAAAAAGCCAAACACAAATTTTCTTCCAAGTTTTCACATACCAACTTCACAATCTTCCCCGCCCCCAGAAGCAATTCAATCTGAATAACGTTCACCTGCCCGACGTCAGCACCGAGCGCTTCACGTAGTCACCGATTTTACCATAGTTCTTGACTTAGACGATTTGAACGCTTAGTACGTCCCATTTTTTTCCAAATGGCCGGCAAGTTTTCGACGACTCCGATTTGTATATCAAGTTTATATGTAATTGTTGGTGCACTAAAGGAATTCTCCGTTCCGGCGTCATGCTTCGTGGTCCTTGCTTAAGTTTCGGGGGCCAGGAGTATTTTTTTCGTGTCCCCGTGTTATTTTTTTGGGACACCCGATTAATGCTTCCCAGCCCAGGTGCGATTCTTTGGGGCCCACTACCACTCCGAGGAAGAGAGGTTGCTTCTTTCCCCCTCGCTATGATGACCGTTGGGTACTGGACAGTATATAATATAATACTAATAATAAATAATATATATTCAAGGGTGACTTTATGACTTTGCTCTATTTATTTGGGTTCACATACGCGAATTTTTGTGCCTCCTGACGTGAAGTTGTCGGACCATTTTCTAACGGGAATTTGTAGGGCCCAAGCGCGACTTTTAGGGATCTCGGCTATATTATTTTGGCAAGTGCGAAATTCGGTGTCTCGACACGAATTTTTGGGGTCTCGACACGTTCTTTCGGAACCTTCGGACTATTTCCGAGCCCAGGCCGATTTTTGCATGTTTCGGTTACATTTTTCAATGCACCGTCGCGACTTGTCGGGTCCGGGTGCGACTTTTAGGAGCCCCGACGCAAGCTTTCTGTTCCAGGCGCGATTTTTTGGGGCCTCTTTTGATATTTTCGAAGTCTAGTTCGATTTTCCAGGTTTCGGCGTTGATCATTGTGGGGTCCAACTCGATTGTGCGAGCCGCACGAGATGTTTGTGTCCTTCATGCGATGTTTGGCTCATTGCCAACACTTTTACCCCAATTCTCTGTGCAGTTTTGAATGGGCCATTACGTTGATATTTATTTTGCGACACAGCATAACTTTTGGAACCTCCGAACGTTTTTCGGGGCTCGACATCTTCTTCTTCTTTGTGTGTGTGTGTGTGTGTGTGTGTGTGTGGGAGGGGGGGGCTGTCTCGATTTTTCGGGTCCCATATTTATGTTCCAAGCTGGATTGGTCTTTTGGTTGGAGTATGCTTCATCTTTGGCCGCTGCCGGTACCATTTTTTGTTAAGGCTCCGTGCGATATTTTGTTGCCACCAGCGTTATTTTTCGGGGCCCAGGTGAGACTCTTTGGTGCCTGCTACCTCTTGGAGGGGGAATCATTTCCTCTTTGCCTACCCCTTCAGTACGCGACTGGCGAGAGGTAGTCACCACCTACTCATGGAGGAAATATGTTGCGGCAGTTGTCTGCCATTTCCTCCTACCCCTCTCTGCTAACCGTGATCATTACGTGACCTGTCTCGTCATACTGATCCTACCCGTAGCACCTCGCGATGCCTGCGGCGCTCGACAGGAAAATGTCGACGAAAATATAATTAAAATATGCAAGCTTTAAGAAAAATAGGACTCATATTCGTGGAGAAGATGCTTCATCCTTTCAGATGAACCCACTTTTATCACATTTTGGTAAAATTTAAGTACAGAAATGCCGTGCGGAAACAAGGGAGCTTGACTGCATCCGAGACGGCCCAATTGTCCAGCCAACGTGACGTCCCCGGCTGCCAAACAATATTGTAGGGCACCGGACTGCGTCAAATTGTGCAGAATCGTGCTCTGAGGTTACGCCAGAGGGATTTGTGTGGTTAGTCAGTTGAGCACAAGGCCCTTTACATAGTTGGGCATAGTAGCATTGGCGGTACGGTCACTTTCTTATATTTTTATTTCGTATTGTGTATCGTTTACCCATATCGTCAACGAAGCTTTTACTTTTGGTGCCCTAACTGATCCTAACATGTCCATTGGAGTCCCAGTCAAAGTTTTGCATGAGGCTGAGGGTCACATCGTGACACTGGAAACGATTACCGGGGAAGTTTACAGAGGGAAGTTGATTGAAGCAGAGGATAACATGAACTGTCAAATGGCAAATATCACTGTAACTAACCGTGATGGACGAGTTGCGCAGTTGGAAAATGTGTACATCCGTGGTTCAAAAGTGCGTTTTCTGATACTGCCTGACATGCTGAAGAATGCTCCAATGTTCAAGACATTCAAGGTAAGGTTGAAGAGTATTGTCACCATGCCAAATATTGTAACTTCTATTGGCCAAAGGGATAACAGTGTAACTTGTGTTTATTGCATTCATTCTAAGAAATATGTGGTTTTATTTACAGTGACTTTTTGCTCTCAGGTTATTTGGGTTTCAGGTATAAGATAGAGCAAGCAGACCTGGCATGATGATCTGCATAAATCAGAAACTCATTAATTGTAATTATCATGACAGCTTCAGTAACAAAATAGTTTTACCAGTCACATGCTGATGAAGTAAGATTTGGTGAATATATGGAAGCTTTTCCATTCATTATATCCACATAATGGAGAATAATTTGCACTAGCACTCAGTAGCAGACTTGTGCTCGACTCAAGTTGAACCAGGAATCGACTCATGAATCAATTGTTTTTGGATGAGTCGAGGGTTGAATCGATTATTTTCCACAAAACATATTTTGAGTTGAGTTGAATGACATTTTTCTAAAAAAATAAATGAGTTGAATCATGAGTCAATCATTTGAATCACAATGAGTCATTTGAGTCTTGTGACTCAAATGCATGTTATGAACAAATAATATGAAGCATGTATCTGTGTGAATATTATGTCATGACACAAGTAGGGAGTAAAAACAGCATAATCATTCATGCTTAGCAATACAATTGTCAACTTCTAATCTGCCAGTGAGTAAAGAATGAAGCGCATCAGTACTGAAGTTATTTACCAAAAACCAATTACAATAACTACACATAATTATTAATGTTAAGCTTGGTATCCACAATCAGTATCATGCACGAGTCAATCCTAGTAACAGGAGCACAACACATAAATTGGTTGTAATTGTGAAAAAGAATATGGAACCAACATTGTCCTGCACTGGAATTGGCATCTGCACTGAATACAATTCCGTTGGCTTATTTGTCACCTGCGCGTCTGATATCATATCAGACGCACGTCTGACAAATAACAAACAAAGGTACCTTTACTAGAGGGTAGATGGAAGTATTCTTTCAAGCCTGCATGATGTCATCTGAAGGTTTTACAAAATATATGGTATCAATTTGTGTAATTTGGTTAATTTGGTATCAATTTGGCTGCAGATTACCTTTTTCTCATATATATGAAGGAAATGTGTACTGGATATAACATATTTTAACCAGTTTATATGTCTTCTGTAATATCCTAAAACTTAGTCTGGAATACAAGCATGATCTTTTTTTTGTGAAAAAATAGCATTGTTCTTGTTATAGCAACACATGTTCAACTTTATTGATGAAAATATCAAGTATTTTGGAATGCATGGCATTATATAGATTTTGTTCAGGTGATCTGAGCACGATTGCTCGAAGTCCTGACCTGTGTAATTTAAGCAATGTCTCAAACTTATATATATTGAGGAGAGGTTATCATGAGAGAACAAGTGAGTGACTCCTATATTGAGGTTGATTCTTTCCATCGACAATTACAGGATTTGTGTAAAAATGGCACACATTTTTAATCAAAATGTTGTTTTTCTGGTGTTTTCTAATGTGATTTCAACGAATTTGACTCATTCATTTGGAAAATGAAAAATTCCCAAGATATAAGCACTTCAAGTTCAAGTACTTCTATAATCAGTCTAAGAAAATACTTTAACTACAGGTCTTCTCCCTCTGTATTGTTCCTGAGACCACTTGACCTGGGAGC
Organism: Ashinkailepas kermadecensis; assembly: GCA_034440615.1. NCBI lineage: Eukaryota > Metazoa > Arthropoda > Thecostraca > Neolepadidae > Ashinkailepas > Ashinkailepas kermadecensis. The sequence goes on along the minus strand of JAOTOM010001996.1, from coordinate 60,815 downwards.
AAAAATCCGCTGTAAAACCACCTTTTGTAGAGGTAACTTTAGTAAGAATACCTATTAAACTTCCAGAAATTTAGGAAATATCCTTACTAAACACACTTCCCTTCTTAGTAAATATACATGCTAAACCTTCGAGGATGTATTGGACAGCTGTGCCCAAGGCCTATCGAGTCGAGGCTGTGCCCAAGGCGATATATACCTAATATATACCGAATTAAGGCAGAAACATACGGTTTTCGATGTCAGAGTATTAAATCGAGTGCATGAAGTGTTGAACTTCTTCTTTATCACGTCTATGACACACCAGGTACAGATGATTATATGCGATTTGCTATATTTGTAGAGTGAAGATTTTGATTGTTTATTTCTTTGCCAACTGAAAAGTTATCATTTGCAGGGAAAATGAGTGGTCGCATCGTCATTTTTTACATTAAAATACCATGCATTCAAAATAAAAATTCCAAAGAATAAAAATTTACCTTCATCTCCAATTATACCCAAAGTTTTAGCAAAAATAATATATTCAACGGATCAAGATGTTTCAATGTTAGAGCATCTTCGTTGGCGTCTAAATAAATACTAATTCCCTTCTTTAATTAGACACAGATGAAGATGCGTAGACATCAAACTGTCTGTCGAATAAATCATTTTTGCAATAACTGTTTTCACATCACATATAGGGGAAGAGGGGGGATATCTGAACACCTACCTTTGGTCGTCTCCCACATCATGTTCAGTGCATAAATAACAAAAAGATGGCAGTATTCATAAATGATGGACCTGTCGCTACCAAAACATGAAAGTCTGATCACATAATTCTACCTATACTTTGTGTACAGAGGTTGCGAAGTTCACAGGAACCATTGTAGGCTTCGAAGAGCAGTTGGCTTTAGGAAACCATAAGGAAGTGACTTCCAATTTTTTTTTGCAATTACACCAGCATTTTTTAGTCCTACTAATAGCTTGTACCACAACAGCTACAGTGAGGTAATCCTGAACAACAACATTTTCATGTTCAGGATACGGCACACCACTATAAAATAATCATCTGTTTTAAAGTTGCTCTTTGCAAGTGGTTAGTGGATTTTCATTGAAAGGAACTGTTTGAATATGGATAGCTTGTTCATTTTTGTGTTCAGTAAACACAGTATAAGTGGACGAGTGGTCTAGGGGTAAGATGCTCGTCTCACAATCGAAAGGTTGTGGGTTCGAGTCTCACCTGTCGCTACTCTTCGCCCGCGACCAATCGGCGGAGAGATTTGCGACGCTACATGACTCAACGGTCGACGTGTCGTAAAACCAATAACTAACTAACTAACTAAACACAGTATAATTACTGGTTCAGCCATACAGAAGCAGCAGTAGAGCTATTTCTTGCATAATGCCTAAAGTGTTCAGAACACTTTAGACCCCCCTCTTCCCCGATGTAATATATATATATATATATATATATATATATATATATATATATATATATATATATATATATATATGTATGTATGTATGTATGTATGTATGTATGTATGTATGTATGTATGTATGTATGTATATATGTATGTATGTATGTATGTATATATGTATATATGTATATATGTATATATGTATATATATATATATATATATATATATATATATATATATATATATATACACATACATAATATATATATATATATATATATATATATATATATATATATATATATATATATATATATATATATATATATATATATATATATATATATATATATATATATATATATGTATATATATATATGCTATGTTAGGTTATGTTACATTACATGTTTTCTTTTCTGACATTCTCATGATATACTACTTAACCATGAGCAAAGTTTTTGTATCATTTTGCTTGCAAACTGAAAAATAAACACTTGCAGAGGAAATGAGTGATCACATCATCTTAATCATGTTCATAAGCATATTGGGGAAAATCCAAGATCCATCAAACACCTTCAAGCACAAATTTACAAAAATTTGAAGATGTTGTTGGTGTGAGGTGTCTGCATATCTAAGCAAAGTTATGTTTCACTTTGGATGCACATTTGAAGAACAATTTCGTATTGGTATGTTTTTTGATGTTATTAAGATGGTGTCACCACTAATTTATAGTGCAAATTTGTACTTTTCAGATGGTGAGCAAAAAATGACCAAAAATAGGGCCTAGAATGGAGCAACATAATGGAGTACAAGATCCTAAGACCCCAAGCTAACCTAACCTAACTCCCTAATATATCTGTCTCAGAAACATTAACCAGGTGTCTTTAACAATTTACAATTACCAAATTAAAAAAAAAAACTAACCTGATGTGCCTAACCTAGTCAACCCCTGCTTTATAGAGCAAAACATGTGATTAGCTTGCTTTGTATCCAGACTAAACTGCAAAAAAATACCCACATCTGGTCATATGGGGGTGGTGCATAGTGTGATTACATATGTGCAAACTGTGGGACGTGGTAAGCTGCTATGCACTGATGATAACAGGATTCATGCTTACAAAATGAAACATCAGACTGTCGACATTTTGTGTGAAATGTAAATAACCTGTGCGGCAGGGACAAAAGGGCCAAAGTGGAGGTGCAGGCAGAGGAAAATCAGCAATCCTTGGAGCACAAGGTGGGTATGAGAATGTGGTAATCTCGTGAGTTGACATGTGCTGCATTGCGTGTTTAATTGTGTATTTCATTATATTCCACTTGGGTAGCATTCATACCATAATATGACCATCCTACATAGCATACTTGCTACAGTATTTCAACTAATAATGGCTCTTGTTTTGGCTTGGGTAGTAATTATTGCTGCCACTGTGAAGGTGTGTGTTGATCATGACCAGCTCTTTAGATCTGCTATCTCTGTTCACCAGCCGGCATATGTCGCAATTGACGAGCGAGGGCAGGTGCTAAAAGCGCAGTGCAGCCGAATATTCGTGTATATCAGTCATAAGCGCATCGCCTTGAGTGTTTGTATTGTCACATTCATCAAACTCCATTACTAAAGGAGGAGGTAGAACGTGGCATCTCTCCCTGGTACTGAATCGAGACCTCAGGATACAAGCCATGTAGCTCATTACCCATTTGCTACCTGGAATGGATGGCAAGTGCCGACCGCGGTGCGAGCTTTGGGGTAAGATAACCCCCCATGCGGAAATGCCGCCGCAGACCCCCTCAAACAAAGATTGCGGTTTCATGTTGTAATGCAAGTTGGTCGGTCTGAAAATGAAGAGGAGATCTGACTCTGAGTAGAATAATTAAAACCTATTGCTGTGTGAAACGCTGTTGAAACCTGTCCTCGGGCGGGATTGCCGCCGCGGACATCTTTGAACAAAGATTACGAACGCATCTTTGTAGGGCGCTGCATGACCACTGCAGTCGATGCGCCCCCTAAACCCCAATAACCAACCAACCAAGAACAAATATTTGGGCATGGATTGGTAAGAGATGGAAATTACAAGCAGACATCTGATTCTGAGTAAAGAAATGGAAAGGTGAAACGCTATGTCAAAAAATGATGGTATTATTGTGCTTTATGGTGTTCACAAGACAAGTTTTATACACATTTTACCCCCATAAAGCAAGCAAAGGGTTTAGGTTTGGTTAGGTTAGGATTTTTAAGTTTGAATGTTTCAAGACGTTTTTGTTTTGCAATTTTCGGAAGAAGGTTGGAAAATTGTTGTTCTTGAAAAGCGGTTTATGCTAGGTTAGATTAGGTTCGGTTAGGTTGTTTTTAATTTGGACAATTTTTAGAACCAAACATTGTTGGAAGTTTGTTTAATTGGGGGTTAGGTTAAGTTCCATTTGTATTTTATGTTTGAAAAAAAGAACTTTATGGTATGTTACCTAACCCAAAGCCCCTTTTGGTGTTCTTTGGTTCACCGACTGAAAAGTAATCATTTTTTTTCACAGGAAATCAGTGGTCCCATCGTCGTAGTGACATTCATAAACATTGTATTGAAAATATAAATTCCAAGAATTAATAAAACATCTTAAAGCGCAAATTCACCAAAATGATAACAGTTTCAAAAGCATGAGGGTCCGACCAGGCGGACCGAACCACTCAGATGACCTTTACAATACAGATGGAGGTCGATTCGCTCTGACTTGGCCCTCGATGTTAATCACTTGTCAGCAGCTGTGTGGAATTTTTTGTTCCGGCACGCTATCAGTGGCATGCGACCTGTTGCCCTGCACCCGATCGATGGCATTTGTGACCGTCTGCTTTGTTGCCACAGCCGCTCGAGGTCGTGGGCGCAGTGGCGGCTTCCGCGGCCGCGGCGGATGGGGCGGCGGACGGGGCAATCGACGCTGAGGCCACCACTGCTCCGAGTCCGCCTCTGGCCGTCCAGCCGCCTGAGGTGCCGGCGCCGGGGCGGGCGCGGCTGCCCCTCTTCATCTCATCGTCTGACGTGCGCCTGCCGCGAGCGACTGTCGTCTGTGCGTTCATCCCGACTGTCGTGTGCCACAGGAAGATCAATACACGCGGTCCCCGTCTGGCTGGGTGTCTGCTGTCGTGTCGAATCCGTCGCCACTATGTCGTGTGCCACAGGAAGATCAATGCACGCGGTCCCCGTCTGGCTGGGTGTCTGCTGTCGTGTCGAATCCGTCGCCACTATGTCGTGTGCCACAGAAAGATCAGTGCACGCGGTCCCCGTCTGGCTGGGTGTCTGCTGTCGTGTCGAATCCGTCGCCACTATGTCGTGTGCCACAGAAAGATCAGTGCACGCGGTCCCCGTCTGGCTGGGTGTCTGCTGTCGTGTCGAATCCGTCGCCACTATGTCGTGTGCCACAGGAAGATCAGTGCACGCGGTCCCCGTCTGGCTGGGTGTCTGCTGTCGTGTCGAATCCGTCGCCACTATGTCGTGTGCCACAGGAAGATCAGTGCACGCGGTCCCCGTCTGGCTGGGTGTCTGCTGTCGTGTCGAATCCGTCGCCACTGTGTCCTGTGCCACAGAAAGATCAGTGCACGCGGTCCCCGCTGGCTGGGTGTCTGCTGTCGTGTCGAATCCGTCGCCACTATGTCGTGCCACGAAAGATCAGTGCACGCGGTCCCCGTCTGGCTGGGTGTCTGCTGTCGTGTCGAATCCGTCGCCACTATGTCGTGTGCCACAGGAAGATCAATACACGCGGCCCCCGTCTGGCTGGGTGTCTGCTGTCGTGTCGAATCCGTCGCCACTATGTCGTGTGCCACAGAAAGATCAGTGCACGCGGTCCCCGTCTGGCTGGGTGTCTGCTGTCGTGTCGAATCCGTCGCCACTATGTCGTGTGCCACAGGAAGATCAATACAAGCGGTCCCCGTCTGGCTGGGTGTCTGCTGTCGTGTCGAATCCGTCGCCACTATGTCGTGTGCCACAGGAAGGTCAATACACGCGGTCCCCGTCTGGCTGGGTGTCTGCTGTCGTGTCGAATCCGTCGCCACTGTGTCCTGTGGCACAGAAAGATCAGTGCATGCGGTCCTCGCCTGAACGTCAATACAGAAAGTATACTTTTAGCAGACCATCGCTCCTCTCCCCGCTCAACACAGTTGTTTTGTTCGGGTCAAAGTATCGATACCCCAACAAAAGGCTGACATATCTTCTTTGTCTATCGCCTTTGTAAAGCGTCCATGCATTGTTGATTTGGTACTCTTGAAGACTTGAATACAGGCGTGCCTGCAACATGTCGGGGTGGGCGAACGTATTTGGAGTGGGTCCACCTACCCAATTTTTTAGAAGTTGCTTGATTTTGACCACATTTTTTTTCCAATGAGTCCATTTTTAGCGCCTTAAATGAGAAGTGGCGAGCAGCATAATTTTCCCGTGGATTCGGCACAACGTACCAACATCGTTTCTACGTTCGTGGGTTCAACCCTCTTCCGTTGTTCAAAGGTTATTTTCTGACATCTGTTGACAAGGCAGGTCACAGGGATGAAATTACGCTGGTGAAAATCGCTCCGAAATGCTTTTTTTTTGCATTTCACGCACTTCACCTTGCGATGCCTGGCGACGCCAACGCACACGTGCCTTACATATTCGTCGAACTTGGTACGGTTTCTGCTCGACCCCTGCGTTTGCTGATTGCTGCCATATGATGGTCTTGTGACATATTTGATGTGGGGGAATGATTCGTACGGAGATTCGGTGAAAATTCGATTAATTCAATTTGGAGATTGTTTCCCTTCACATATTTTTTTGGCGGGAATGAAATCCCGATACCCACTGAACCTTCATGTACCCAATGTTCTCATTTGCTCATATGCTCCCAGATTGGTTACCGAATCGAGGAAATGGTACTGATCAGCGTTCTTTATCGGGCCCGTTGCGCTTTTTTTCTTGTCTACTGATGTGCTTTATGGCTCAGCGCATTTTTGTCAGTGCCCCGACATGTTTGTGAGACACCGGTGGTCTTTAGGGCTTCGTTATTTTGTTTCGTGAACCTACGGTATCTTTGAGGGACCGGAGCGTTTTCGAAGGACCCGATATGTTTATTTCGTGCCCGTCACGTTTTAGGACTATGCCGCTTTTTTGCACAGCCTGTTCCCCATTGCTGCCCCGTTGTGTTTTTGACTGCTCAAAGCGTGTTTCTTTTGGGTCTCATCACATACCCTAAGGCCCTGTCGTTATTTGTGAGAATCGGTGCGCTTTGGAGGACACGGTAAGTTTTAGGCCTCCTGGTGTACGTTTGGAGCACTGCTCAGTGACACAGGTGGGAGTTTCTTAAGGGGAGCCGACCAAGAGATGTGAAAACGGATTTTTTTATTGCGCGTGGTGAAAATTTCAAAATTTCGTACTTGACCCAGTGTATTTTTGGTTGCTGGGTGGATGGACAGGGCCCGCTGCCTCCTTGGCTGTGCCTCGGACCAGCTAAGTCTATTTGGACCCAATACAATTGTTTGGCGACAGCGCATCGTGAGGGCTTCGGCGCGATTTATTGGTATCCCTGCACGATTGTACGAAGTATGATTTTTTTTTGTGTGTGCGCGGTCTTTTATACCCAAGCGCGAAGTTTTGGGGCTCGGAGGAAAGTTTTCTGGACCCAACCCGATTTTCAGTACTTCTGGATTTTTGGGAGACTGTGTCTCTTTTCCATGGCGAAGCGTTTTTTTTCTCCCCGGGTCATTTTTTGTGGCCTTTGGTGTGATATTTTTGGACGCGACTCGAATTTTGGGCCCCTCGTTTCTTTGGAGCACTACGTTTTTTCGGAGCCCTACGCTATTTTTTTTTTTTGCATATGGCGCAATTTTTAGTGTTCCGGGCGATTTCTTAGGTCCGGTTTCATTTTATGTGCTTCTGCTTATTTTTATTCGTGGTCCTGGCTTCATTTCTTTCGGGTAACGGTGTATTTCTTTTCGGGTTCCGATGATTTTTTTAGGTCCAGGCGCGATTTTTTTTCGGGGTTAGGACTTTTGGGGGACTAGCTATAGTTATTTGTGTCTCAGACGATTTTTTTTTGGGGGGGGGGGACGTTTTGGGGTTTCAGCGTGGGTGGTGCGAGGTCCTGGCGCATTTTTTTCGAACCCGGCTCGATTCCTGGGGGCCCACGACCTCTCGGGAGAGGGTAATTTCCCCCTTTATCCCCACCCCTTGGGTACGCTGCTGAGCACAAGGAGTTGGTTCGTGGAGGGTTGTTATTCCGTTGATGAACTAGGTCTGACCTCTGTTTCACGGCTAAGGTCACCTTTGCCAATTCTGAATCATTCCACGCCGCCGCCCACTCGCCTGTCCCCATCGCATGAGCTGGTCAGATAGTTCGGTAGCTTGCCACCAGGGGCGCTGTTGCAGCAGCCTGCAGCACGGCCCGCCCAGCCGCTGTTGCTCCGCTCAAGGCCCCGTTCAGTCTCGGTCGGTGGGTGCGACGGAATCGGGTGGTGGTGTCCGCGGAGACAATGGCGAAGGTCACCGGGTCATACCAGCACGAAAGCAGTGCGGATCTCGACGCCTTCTTCACCGCAGTCGGTAAATATTCCGATCGAAGCATGTGTGTTCGGCGCATACATAAAGTCACCCGGCTATGTCGTGGAAATTGATATCGTTCAGGTTAATGGGGAGGGGCATGGAAGTAATTCTACGCCAAAGCCGGTTCGGGTGGGTTTCATTATTGCCGCAGTCGCTTATGCCCATGCTTCTGTCCGATGAGTACCTCCACGAAGGATGCTCGACACTGGTCGACATGCGGATCATCACAGAACAGTGCTACATTAATGTCGTTAGCCTGGTCGAGGATTGTTAAGCAAATAGAATGCTAGAAATGTTAAGATGTGTAACCTAAGGAGAACAGTGGACGGGCTGGCAGGCTACCGTGGCAAAATGCGAAGTTGTGGGACCTCGATGCGGATTAGGAGCGGGGAGAGGGTTGAGTGGATCGTTTCCCCACAAAGATATGGGGAAACTCGACATATGAGCGTGAGTGGCGAGCCAGCCCAGCTGACGAGAGGCGACACGGCCCACATCGAGGCAGCATACAGACGGTGCGGCCGAACCCTTGCACCGTGTGCGGCAGGACGTGCGTTCGAATCCCACCACCGGCTACTTAGTTTATTGCCTTTCGAGCCCAGCTGGAAACTGGACGAGGATGATCTCCGCTGTCTTGACGGCATCTATGCAAGGGCGGGAAGCTAAACAGTCTGGTAAATTAATCCAGTCTGAACCATCGACGAGTCTGAACCGGCTGCTGCGGTCTGTTCGGAGATCGGAACACAGTCAGTTAAAATGTCCACCGAACGGATCCGAGCCGGGTCCAACCGTCCAGCTGAACTGCTGACGTTGATTGCCCCAGGGGCTGCTTAGTTCAGAGGCGGGAGCACACCAACGAGCGCGTGAGCGCCTTTACTGGGGCGGGTGTACACTGCTGAGCGCACGAGATGCGACCCCGGGTGTGCGGTTTGGGGACAGGTGATCGAACAACCTTCGATCTGCCCGCGCCTGAAATAGATTCAACACATTTTAGGCAACATTAGGATCACAGGAAGACATTGTCCTTGTCTCTATTATTGAGACGCCCCTCGAGTCCATTGGTTCGCACCTGAAGAGCGAGAGAGAGAGAGGGGGAGAGAGAGGGGGGGGGGGAGAGAGAGAGAGGAGAGAGAGGGGGGGAGGGGGCGTGGGCGGGAAGGAGCCGGCCGCGTCATGACACGCCACAGAGGCGAGCGAGTGTGGTCAGCTGTACCCCATGGCTGGCGCCGGATCGATTACCGGTGGTTGGGTCCGGCCAGTATGGGCGCCTGCACCGCTGCACTGCCACCCTGCCCCACCCGAGACGTGATCACGTGCCAAGCGTGGAGCACTTGGGTTGGGACAGGAAGAACGGAAAGCTGCCGTGCAAACCCCTTGATTAAGGAAATGGGCCTCCACGTCTTTCTTTTAAAACGCCTTTAAGATACACAATGCGTTCTCTAGGCCGATAGCAATCACACTGCGGAACGTGTTGCGCTGAAACAATCGTAATTATCGTTGTTCGCCACCAACTTCGGCGGTGGCAAGGTGATGTACATAGGTCATTTCAGTTATTACTTCGTGATCAAAGAAGGGGGACCAATCTCGAAGATACATACATATTATATATATATATATAAATATATATATATATATATATATATATATATATATATATATATATATATATATATATATATATATATATATATATATATATATATATATATATATATATATATATATATATATATCGTATACATAAATTCAAGCTGAGAACCAGATATGTGCATTTATATTTAATTTCATTATCATTCAGCTGTCGACGTTTCGTCTAACATAAGACTAATGTCACTGGTCAGGTCCTATTACCAATGCAAAATAACCATCATATCTCATGTTTGGCGATAAAACGTTTTCTCTGGGTTTGGACTCGATAAAATCCACTGTCATTGAACACTCTATACACAGGTATATCATTCGCAAATCTAGAGGCTCTTGTCTCGCGCTTGTCCTTGTGGTGACCCGTCGTAAAGAAGAAGTTCCGCGTGCGTTTATCTGACGATTACTGAGTGGGTCGGCTTGCCCAACATGTATCGCTTCTAATGCAGTAAGACGCTGCCTATCCTGCACACTTCCTGGTATTTTGGTGCTTCCTACTAGTGTTTGTCTTGTGAGTGGTGTGTCGTGGTGCTGCTGGGTATATATATAGTCAGTGAGTCGCCGCTTTGCAGATGCAGGTGCATTATGAGACACCGACTAAGTGTGGTGGATGTGCTGCCAATATACGAGCTGCTTGCCCATGTACTCGCACTACCAAGCAAGCACTGCAGCAAGCACTGCCTACTCCAAGGGCGTGCACCGCAAGACAACGGACCAAGGACAGTGTTTAAACGGAGCCAGCGAGTGCCCGGAACGTTATAAGGACAGCGTGATTAGGGCATGTGTGCACCGTGCTCTCAAGCACAGCTCGACATGGTCTGCTATTCATCGCGATCTGGCCAGAATCGAACAATCACTGATAGACAACTATCCCGTGTCTTGCAAAGACAAACACATCAAAAAGGCCCCCGGAAAGCACCTGCATCCAGTCCAGTATCCAGTCCAGCATCCAGTCCAGTATCCAGTCCAGCATCCAGTCCAGCATCCAGTCCAGCATCCAGTCCAGCATCCAGTCCAGCAACCAAAACCGGCTGACAGCATCCACAACTTGTGCTACAACAACACCCTGTCACTAGGATACAAAAAGGGGACGAGTGGTCTAAGGGTAAGGTGCTCGTCTCACAATCGAAAGGTTGTGGGTTCGAGTCTCACCTGTCGCTACTCTTCGCCCGCGACCAATCGGCGTGAGAGATTGGCGACGCTACATGACTCAACGGTCGACGTGTCGTAAAAACCAATAACCAACCACTAGGATACAAACACGACGAAACATAACAACAAACATCTCCAAAACATAGCTCACAGACATTGTAAAACCAAACAACTCAATGACCGAATCACGTTGAACATTCACTTTTAGACTCTAACCACTTTATCCTGGATCATGAAAAACAACACCTTCCAACATCTAGCACCGCTTAAACAAACAAGCAGCATATATCACCATAAATGCAGCATGGGAGACTGCGCGCTCCTACCCAATAGTGCATATTTCGGTAGCACATCCACCACACTCGGTCGTTGTCTCATAATGCATCTGTAAGGCGGCGGCCCATTGACACATACCCAGCAGCACCACGATACACCACTCACAGGACAAACACTAGTAGAAAACACCAGAATACTAGCAAGTGTGCAGGATAGGCGGCGTCTTACCGCATTAGAAGCGATGCATATTAGACAGGCCGACCCACTCATTAATCGTCAGGTTAGCGCGAGCAGAACCCTCTTACTTTACGGCGGGTCACCACTAGGACATGTGGGAGACGAGAGTCTCTAGATCTGCGAAAGATATACCTGCAATGATGATAATATGCCTACCTATAATGATATACCAACCTGCGCCTGTGGCTTCTGGCCTTGCCCTGATCCCATGTCAGTTTCTGGTTCGTTTCCACACGATTCGATACGGTTGCGTCTTGCGCCGCAAACGCACCTGCGTGATTCTGGGATGACAAGAATTTGTGATATAGATATTGGGCAATTGCGTGCAGTTCTTTTCTTAATGCACCAAGACAATAATTGTGCAAGATTTGTGTCAGGACAGAAGCAGCAAAACACAAGAGTGCGTTGCTGAAAGCCAGTAAACAAGGCACACATAGGATAGAACTATAACACAATATAAAATGCTTCCTTTCGCGCTATCTCCGATTGCCGCTATTCAGTCAACTTTAGTGTTAAATCTGTTTAACTCGAGGTAGCATATTTCCAAGCCACATTAACGAACAAAAGACCTTTCCCTTCGCTTGGAATGTCCTGTGATAATGGAAATAGCACTACCTGGGTCCGCCCCTGCGACGTGTTCTATTAGTTCGGCATGACCTGAACACTGGACTTGCGGGAAGTAGTCGGCTTGTTTGCGTTGGTTTGTGTGCAGCGGCTGGGGGGGGCGGTGTCCGTATCAGCAGGACACGAATGGAGCTCCCTGGCTGTATTACCAACGTGCACAGTGCCTCCGCCAACGTGTGGGCTGGCGGGATAAATTTTCCCGCGGTGATGTGATTTTCCCCCATAGTCAGTCATCGACTTCAGTTGCATTGTCATAACTGTGGGGCAGAATCTGTTTAGGTCGGCCACGATCGGAGCCCCAAGGCCCCCAACAGCAAGGGAAAACTTGTCAAACGGAGGGTACGAGGAGACTTCTGGGTTGATTCTTTTCACCTAACGCTGTAGGCTTAATTTTAACGTACACCAAAATTGTGGAGACGCATCCCCTGTCCCTCACTGTGGCGACGCACATTAATGGTCCCCACGCGCATCGCACTGAAGCCGTCTGGAGCAGTCTTGAGGTGTGTGTCCCAGCAGCAAGTGCGCGTACGCCGGCGTGTTGCATTTCATAGCGGTCTGTGATTAGATTTTCATGCAACAGGAACAGCTCGGACACACGTGCGGCAAGAAGAGATCCGCCGGCCGACGACCCGGATGCCCGTCTGCAAGACCTGCTGGGCCTGTTGGAGACGCGGGCGTCGAAGCATCACACCATTGCACTACGAAACACTAAGCTGCGTTCCGATTTCAGGAGTGCCATGGCTTCCTCGGAAAATGATGGTGAAGTCTAATCCGCGGGTGGACATCAGCCTAGCCGGAGAGACGTACAAAATACTCACTCACTCCCTGATGAAGACAGTGGATATCTCCTTCCAGTTGAATCAGCAGTTCGAGGGCACCTTAATGTCCGGCGAGAAAACACAGGTGGGTCGAGAGCGTAGGCAAATCCGAATGATTGAGGAAGGTAAAGGAACCTTGGAGCAGATTTGTGTTCCACGAGTTCTATCCTACACTATGTGTGACTACAATTCCCGTAAAATGAGACTTATGGCCCCTGTGCTCCCCCTGCTCCTACGCCCATGAGGTAAGCAAGCAGATGCTCGTGAGCATAGGACACCATGTTCAGAAGCTACCACCGCAGGCACAAGTTGACAAGGGGAATAAGACGAGCTTGAGAACTAATTTGTCCATCTCTCGCTCACACGCGTGATATTAAATTACCGCAGCTGTGCATCCCCAGCCACCCGTCGTTACACTGCTCACGCGTACATCACACCCGTGCTCGTGATGCATTCTTGTGATTCATTATGTCTACGAAAGCGTCGCGCTCAGTTCCGTAACAAAGCAGCCCTGTATGCATGCTCGAGTCCTGTGTGCATTCACTCGAAATATCCAGCTGAATCGCTGTCTCATCAGTGGGTCAGTCTGAGGTCGGACGATTATGAATGTGTCTCGCATACAATTGTAGCTCCGATATCTGCCTCCAGAGATTATTGGAATTCGTGTCTACCTGGCGAGACCAAGCATATAATTTCCGAGCCGTGCCGGACGCTGAAGTCTGTAAAAGAGTTCACTATTGCTGTGTCTAGCTGATAATGTGTGTGCTAAAACGCTTCAGTCATAAACAACCGGTTTCGAGCTATACCCTTTGTGACAGATTTGTGTAAGCGCAAGGAGCTACCTGCTTCCCAAATTGCGGGTTCGTTGGAAAGTGTTTTTGCCGACCTCTTAAGCCAGCTGCTGATTGCATCTGAGGGTATCTGAGGAAGCGAAGAACTACACCGAGTTTCTTTATACATCGAACCATGTAATCTCGCCCGATGTGGTGATCGGAACTTCAACTGCATGCACCACGCACTGCCTTGCACGCTGCGAAGATCGTCACATGTGGCGAACATTCGTGCACCGACAGAGCGCCGTCGAAATGCGAGTGTGGAAGCTTTACCGGAGCCGACAATCACAGCATTGCCACCAACCTGCTCCTCAGCCGGTAGGGTGTTGGACTCTCGATCGCAAGATCGTGGGTTCGAATCCCGCAGCCGGCGGTATCACCGACTCCACCCGCGACCAATCGGTGTGAGAGGTGGGCGACGACACATAGTTTAGCAGTTGAATGCATCGCAAAAGAACCCAATGTTCTTCTTCTTCTTCTTCACCAAACTGTTCAGAGCCGTTGTTGACAGCAGTTGTGTTTCAGTTGGGGACGAGTGGTCTAGGGGTAAGATGCTCGGCTCACAATCGAAAGGTTGTGGGTTCGAGTCTCACCTGTCGCTACTCTTCGCCCGCGACCAATCGGCGTGAGAGATTGGCGACGCTACATGACTCAACGGTCGACGTGTCGTAAAACCAATAACCAACCAACCAGTTGTGTTTCAGAACGTGATCCGCCAGGAGGGTGACTCACTCATCCAGGAGCAAGACACGCCCAAGGGAAAGATCGTCATCACGAGGACTTTCAACGACACCGCAATGGACATGGTCAGTTTGAGACAGAAGTCCTCATCAGAGGGTGAACCTGTGCCTAGCATGGTTTCGAGCTCCCAAGGGGGAATGGTGGCGTTTGAGCTGCAGACATGCACGGGCGTGCTGTGTTTTGTGAAGCCTCTTCCCGTGCATCGAAAGCTGTGGCATATCTGAGGTTTGACATACTGGATCGTCGAATGCTTTCAGGATTTCGGCGCACTGCTCGCATATCGAGAGTTGTGAACTTGTGACAGATTAGAGTGAATTTGTGGAATTCGCACGGTTCATGTGAATTGCTGGCGACCAATTTACGGTTGGTAATTTCACATCACTGTTTGTCCCTTCTCATCACACATATAATCATACGATAGCAATATCATCAGCATCCGGTGTCCAGCAAGCTGCCACCTAATGTCCGAACACTTTTTTCTCTTGCTTGCAATATATCCTGTCTCTTATCCCTCCAGCTGCATCCAGTCTCCATGGGGGCTGTGTGGGTCGGCGCGGGTTTGTCGTGCCACTTCAGCGACATACACTGCGGGGTTACTCATGCAGCTCAGCCGTGTGCGGTTAGCACTGATACTGAACTCAGTCCTGTAAACACCACGAGGCCGGTACAGTCGACTGAGGCGACATCAGGGGCGAGCATGCTATGGACAGATCAACATTTGGCGCTCCGAGCGCCGACGCCATGATGAAGTACCGCGTTGAGTGTGAAATTTTGCACGTCCGACAACATTGGCCTTCTCTGAGCGCAGTACCGACCAGCGACCTCACCGACCTCACCGACCACACGACCTCATCGACCCCACCGACCACACGACCTCACCGACCACACGACCTCACCGACCCCACCGACCTCGGCTGCGGATAACGCGTCGGATTATCGCGCGTTTCCTGCGGCGCGTGTCGAACGTCACGCTGGACTGGGTGCCGGCGCATCCTGCGTCACGCACGAGAACGTCCGGTCCCAGCGCTCAGCAGGGAGGAAGAGCCTTGGGCTCTTTGCGGCGCATTCGACCGCCAGGCTGTAGAGCGTCGCCAACCTCGCCACCGATGACTTGGTGGCGAGGTCGGCGCGATATGGCGCTAATCGGCGTGGCGACGCCATCGCAATGGTGTCGCCACGCCGATTGGTCGCGGGCGCATTCGGTAATCTCGCCGGTTGTGGGATTCGAACTCACGGTTTTGCGGTCAAGAGTTCGACGCCCTGTCGATTGAGCTAACGCGACCCAGCACCCGTCAGGGCTCCGTCTGGGGCCGCACTATAGCTGCGCCCCGACTGGAGCCGACTGCAGCCGACTGCAGCCCTGTTCGGAAATGCAACGGGCGTAGGACGATACTATGCAACCCGCTTTGCGAAAAAGTACCATAGCGCGATTTGTTTGACCGCCATTCTCATAAAAAAATCGTCCGCATGTGTCATCATCATTTATAACTCTATAATCACGCTCCGCATCCTTATAAATCCTATAAATCCTAGGGGAGCATACAGTGTGCTTATCCTTCCGACCACTAAAGTCACGACGTCCACCTTGGCGGGTTCATACCAATATCCGGAAATTTAACTGAACATGAAAGAACGAACTACTCATGTTGAGCACCCAATAATCCAAGAACTGTTTACTTGATGGGGAGTGGCACCCGTCTACAGGGACACCATTTCCCCGGACAGTCGCCATTGAGGAAAGACAAGGGGTGCACTAGATTGTCCCTGGAGGAACTTTTTCAAGTCAGAGGGAGTCGCCTTTCATTGGTGTGTGGGGGGGGGGGGGCGTCACATGCGCCCTTCGTCTCTGCCCAGTTGAATACGCCCCGGCCCATGGTTGTGTTCTGACAATTCTTACCTAGGCGTGGGTTTTGTTACACTTGTGGAGAACAGGGGTGGACTAACTGCGCACTACGAAACGAGCCCATGATGTAATCGTTTGCCGGTGAATTTCAGTCCATTTAAATGACTCACTTGCTAAGTATTACCACAAGTTAATCACGGAAGTTGTGCATGTCAATAACAATTGTATTGAAGTAATATCAGTCACATGCCACATGATGGAGTGTTGACAAAATTTCAGGACTCGTCTCAAGCTGATTTGCTTATGCAGTGATGTTGATGCTGGCAAGCGCGTGTAGGACGGTGCCGAGGTAGCCTCAGCTAACCAGACGGGTGACGCTCGGGTCACCGTCGGTGACGATGTGAAGACAACCTCGGCTGGTCCGACGGTTACGTCCAGGTCACCGTCGGTGAAGTCCAAGTCACCATCGCATGTACAGAACCACAGAAGTCTAGTTTTGGCGCTGCTCAACGAATGTAACACACATTAATAAACCCGTGTAGCTAGTCCAAAACTTGTGCTTAATGTGCTCCAAATCCGGTCCATACACTGCTTCGAGTGTTCTTCAAATGTGGCCGAGCACCGTTCAAGTTCAATACTAGTGTACAATGCATACAACTGAGATAACGGGCCGGCATTTCGACAGACGCTGGAGCACACCGACACCAACACCAAGGCGACCCGACACTTCCGGAGGACTGCGTGAGAACCGACCACCGGACACCCGCGGAGGACTACGTGAGACCCGACCCGACCCGACCCGACACCAACACCAAGGCGACCCGACACTTCCGGAGGACTGCGTGAGAACCGGCCCGACACTTCCGGAGGACCGCGTGAGACCCGACCACCGGACACCCGCGGAGGACTGCGTGAGACCCGACCCGACCCGACCCGACACCCGCGGAGGACCGCGTGAGACCCGACCGACCCGACACCCGCGGAGGACCGCGTGAGACCCGACCGACCCGACACCCGCGGAGGACTACGTGAGACCCGACCACCGGACACCCGCGGAGGACTACGCGAGACCCGACCCGACCCGACACCCGCGGAGGACTACGTGAGACCCGACCCGACCCGACACCCGCGGAGGACTACGTGAGACCCGACCCGACACCCGCGGAGAACTACGTGAGACCCGACCGACCCGACACCCGCGGAGGACCGCGTGAGAACCGACCACCGGACACCCGCGGAGGACCGCGTGAGACCCGACCCGACCCGACACCCGCGGAGGACCGCGTGAGGCACGACCCGACACCCGCGGAGGACTGCGTGAGACCAGACCCGACCCGACACCCGCGGAGGACTACGTGAGACCCGACCACCGGACACCCGCGGAGGACCGCGTGAGACCCGACCCGACACCCGCGGAGGACTACGTGAGACCCGACCCGACCCGACACCCGCGGAGACCGGGGTGGAAAAACACCACCAGGACTACGTGAGACCCGACCCGACCCGACACCCGCGGAGGACTACGTGAGACCCGACCCGACACCCGCGGAGGACCGCGTGAGAACCGACCACCGGACACCCGCGGAGGACCGCGTGAGACCCGACCCGACACATGAGAACTGCGTGACACACGCCACCGAACTGACGAACTGGTCACAGGCAACACCACCGCTCCTGTACGCTCTCTTTCCCTCTGCGGGAGTGAGGGCGAGCTGCGACTCCCTGGAAGAACGGCGTCCAGCACGCTGCGGGCTGCTCACGTACTCAGCGCCGCACGTGACTATCGGGACGGACAACGCACTGCGACTGCGGGGCACACACCATCCGCAGACGGCACATCTCCACTGATGTGGTGATGTAGTGAGATGGTGAGATGGTGAGATGGTGAAGTGGTGAGGTGCTGGTCACTACGACTGCACAACACAGACCGTCTGCGGATGCCACACCTCTACAGTGAGGTGGTGAGGTAGTGAGGTGGAGATGGTGAGATGGTGTGGTGGTGAGATGGTGAGATGGTGAGGTGGTGAGGTGGTGTGGTGGTGGGGTGGCGAGATGGTGGGGTGGTTAAGTGATGTGGTGGTGGGGTGGTGAGACACTGGCCACGAGGGCAGCGTGTCAACGACCAGCGACCATGCGTGTGTGACGACTGGCTGTGCGAGACGCGGGAGCAGACGTGCTGTACAGGAACAAAGGCGCCACGCAACAGCATCAACTGCCGTGAGCTCGTAGCTGGAGCAGGCTACTAAAGAGCGATCAGAGCATCTTCGTCTTACGCGCACACTCGCTTTGTCCGTGATGCGGGGTAGCACCGAGACACATTTATGGCAAGAGGGGTACCATTTAACCGTGTATAACTAGTCATAGTATTTCTATCAATATACAACGTTTGTTGAATGTGTTTGACACATTTTTATTTCAAATCGGTAACAAACTTTTACTCCGGGAGAGGCGTCACCATGTGGACGCCCCACACAGGATCACTGTCGACAATATGATGCATCGACCGTATGCAGACGAAGGGCAGGCCGGTTCCCTCCGCAGTGTGCAGTTCAATCGGCAGATCGTGTCGTTTATCGGCACACATCAGAGGATGGCAAGCTACCCGGGTCGCTTCGCTCACAAGTGGCTTGTTCCTGCGGAAGACGGTCACACATTCGTCATGAGCATTTCGCACGTGCGACGCCAGCGTCCGTGCAGTACGCAAATGTAGCACGGCCACGTCTGGCCTCAAAACTGCACTAGAAGTCTGTCAATGTAGCATGGTCACGTCTAGCTTCAGAACTCTCCTAGAAGTCTGTCAATGCAGCAGGGTCACGTCTAGCCCAAAAACTCCCCTCTAAACCCATCAATTCAATTTCAAATTAGCTTACAACAGCTTTGACTCCCCGAAATAGGTACGACTACGACATTCCGCCTAACTTCAACTTGCAGTTTTCTAGACTACAGATACACATTTTTCCTCCTCTACTTTCAACCTAGTCCCGCGTGACTCGCGGGTCTTGCTCATGCTCCCCTCCATGATAGTGTCGGTCGCTGTTTCCAAGGTCGAGGTCTGGTTGGTGATTACACGTTCTTCGCACGCCACCATGGAGTCTGTGACCGCATCGTCTTCGCGCATGAATTACTACCTATCATGCTTTTCTTGCGCCGTCATGTTTCACACGTGATTGCACGGCACTATGTTAGGGCCTTGCACTGGACAGAATTGAAAATAATTACAACGGATTTACGTAAACCAATGCCGTTGCCCGAAACCGTTCCCCGGCTCTGGTCCTGTTCCCCGGCCCGTTTCCCGGTGCAATTCCAGTTCCTGGTCCCGCTCCCCGATTTCATTTATGTTGTGCGGCCACATTCTTCATTTTTGCTCCGGTCGTTACGTCAATGTTTGTTCTCCGCTTCATTTCCCCAGTCTTAACAGCAACATTTTTATTAATTTATTTGACATCAGCACATTCCCACCGTAGTACGTCCGCGCGTTCGCCGTCAAATTCTCAACCGCTCAAACTATGTCACTAACCCGGCGACCGATCAATGCATTTGTGGACCGCTTAAGACGTGGTAAAAATTTGCTTTTTAAATGGTTGGGACCAGCTAAATTGTGCCCACATCATGCTCTGAACGAAGCATATACGGGTACGGTGTTTATCGCAGTAAAATTGGCTATCCATATATACCATCTTTATGGCCAATCTAGAAAGGGTTTGGCCACAATATGTATGCAATCCGGGCAGTTTTTTCCCACAATCGCGACGATGCCCCCCACACTCCTCTGCGATCACAATAGCGCCGCATCCGTCGGGCGCGCAGCTTTACATTTGTTAGACGAAATGTAGTCGGTACATTAACTGAAGACGACGTAGTGTTTCAAATCGTTGTCCTGTTTGGTCGCTGAGATCTGGCCCCCAGCGCGACAAAATCGACGACAGCTGATTTCACTTTCCATTCCCGTGTGGGAGAAACGTGGATTGTGCAGATGAAGACAATGAAAGTGACGTGGTTTCCTGTTCAATGCCCTACAGTGGTGTGTCAGTTGGATAACGTTGATATCCTCATTTCCCGAGCAATCGCCATTACATTGAAGGTATGCTTGCTCTGTATAAAAAAACATAGTTTTATCCTCCTTTCCTCATGCGTTGCAATGGCGCACGTTTCACCTCAGAACACGCTTTGCAGAGTTTTAATCGATTTGCAACTTGGCTTCAAATTTGACACAGCTTTGATCTAACCAAGTATGTGTGCTTTGTAGCACACATACTTTGCTCCGTCATACTTGGTACTTGGCAGTATGTGTGCTCCGTCAGAATTAGTTTTGTAGTTTCGGTGTTGGGAGACAGAGATGATGACACATCTCAATATTTGCATTCGAACACATTTCTAGAAATGTGGTCCGGTTCCCTTCCATACCCAAAGTGTGGAGGTGCTCTGCGTCACTGCAGTACATTTTATCAATACATTTCGACGGCTCGCCTCACCACCCAGCCCTTGACCCAGCCGACACCAACTTCAGAGCGACACATGTTGAAGACAACGGCGTTGAGGGAGGTTTTGTCACAGCAATTTGCATGACATAACAACTCTTTTCAACAACAAATTATCATAGAATGACAATGAAACTGGGTAAGATATGGTGCCCCAATTTCGACCCCGAAATTGGGGTTGCGAAGTTTTTTTTTCAGTGACTGGCGAAGTTCCTTTGGCGTTGATGAATGTCGCACGAGCAGGTCTGGATCTGAAACGGACCGTGATGGAGGAGCCGTGGGTTGCACCGATCAAAACGTAGGCAATGGCGGCAAGACCACAAGGTGATTATCTGCCGCCAATAACGTGTCCACTTTAGTATGTCGGAGACCTATGGAAAGTGATGAAAAGTCAGTAAATGGTGTAAAATCCGATCGCTCTCAGATATCGCAACATGCTTCCAGAATGGATTACCTCCGCGTCGGATCACGGTGCAGTTTCAGTTGCAGAGGCGTGAACCTGCAGCCAGTTGTGATCCACCATTGCACGAGATCCGGTGACTTCTGCGGTTCGCAGATACCAGGAAAGGATACCGCCGACACATTTATGCGCGCGTGGTGCCGACTGAAGAGTGGGCGATTGTGCTGCGTGAACCGTCATACACGGAGCTTCCTCTCCCTGGGGAGGGTCTTGAACCTCTAAAATATTCA
Source organism: Ashinkailepas kermadecensis (assembly GCA_034440615.1). Lineage (NCBI taxonomy): Eukaryota > Metazoa > Arthropoda > Thecostraca > Neolepadidae > Ashinkailepas > Ashinkailepas kermadecensis. The sequence continues at coordinate 39,539 of JAOTOM010001996.1, read as the reverse complement.
CCCTCCCCCGAATGATTTCCGATTGTAACATTGTGCCCCAAGGAACGAACCTTAAAATGTATGCTCGGGAGCCAACTGTACCATTATCAGCCCTCATGATTTCCTCAAAGCTCCGCCCGTGTGAACTCACAGCTTGCTTAGTCCTTAAGGATGCTGATTGGCTGCTCGCGCGACGATCTGTTGTCTGATTGCCTACTCGCGCGATCATCGGCTGTCCGATTGGTTGCTCGCGCGATGATCAGCCGTTTCTCGTTGAAATTGCTACTACAGCATGTAATAATCGGTTCTCCTGTCGTTACAGATCCTCACACGGCGTAGCTGCTTCCACACGATAGCTCCGCGTTCGCACTGGAACAATTTTTGCATTGTATAACAATAACAATAATATTATAGCAATAAATTGGTAAGATGCGCGCAGTGTCATGCTAAGGGGGAACAGAGCGACCGATCATACACCTCCAGCAAAGATACGCTTTCCACCTGAACTGTTCAGCCATAACCGATACTTGTCCAATGGTCTTTGATTCAGCCCAATGTCCTGCTCGAAAGGCCCGACTGCGGCGCTACCCACGGACCAGGTATAATTTGTAACGTGCATTGTAACATCGGCTGCATTTGAAATGTAGGACAGGTAATTTCCGCCAGAGCCAGAGCAAGGACAAGGAACACGTCACATCCGGAGTACCCGCGAAAGATATGATAACCGCACAACGGGGTAAGCGGTGAGCGCCGCATGCACTGCCACCTGGCGGGAAACTTCAGCAGTCACCAACCAACCATTCAGTGGGCGACGTCACGAGACAATTCGCAGGAAACAGAACGTCACAGTGACGTAACACAGTCCGGGATAATTATCGTCTTGCAGTGCACGCAGGACCTGGTGAACACCGGAGTACTTTCGCCACCGTCACGACACGGATACTGCCCATTGGCGTTAAGGAATACTACAGTATGGCAGATGAAGTGTACCGGCGACCGTCCAAATTTCACGTAACGCTATCGGTCAATGCTACGGTCACCACTTTATTTTTAACAATCTAACAGCAGGTGCGGAGGGTCGCCCAACGAAAAGCAAGCCATGTACGACCACTTGGACTTTTCCTGCCATTTTTCAGGCGTGGCAAGCGAATCCCTCCTTAGATACCTGGGTGGTGGGTAAAGTCGTGGAGTTCGCTCACGGTGGGCAGCGTTCCCTCCTGGCGGTACCATAGCGATCCTGAACCGCAGCGCCGCTACCGCCAGCCAACGCGCTGCACAGATCTCGGAATGTGGTGGCGCTAACGACCATCAGTCACCAACGCTTCAGAAGATAATCAAACCGGCTGCACACGCCCCAGACAGGCCGACGCATTTGCACCAACGAATTAACCACTCAGTTCCGTGTCACTTTCCTTGGAGCAGAAAGATCGGAAGAGTGAGGCGTTTCGGTTTGGAACGGTTGAACGGGGAGCGGTCCACGCGTGGCGCGAAACAACTCCGAATCGTCAACGAGAGATCGGTGCGAAAAAAAGGCGACTGGTGTATTGGCAATAACGTTAGCGATGAGTGGTACAACTGGCGTTCGCACACGCACGTTCCGATGCAGCGACACCGGCGGCACCCCACCTCGCGGAGCCACCCGCACCCACCGAGGGCACACCCTCGGCCACACCCCTCTCCTCCAGTGCGACCCGTCACGCCCCCACTTCACCCGACACTCCCCAGTCCCGCCACACGCCGGCTCCCCCCCCCCCTCTCTCCCGGTGGGTCTGAGACTCGCCGACCGAGTTCCTCAGCGGAGTCGGTCCGAGGATCCAGTCTGCCCACGGCTTAGTACGATTGGTCGGCGGTGGCGCCCGATGACCTGACCTGACCTGACCTGACCATCGGTCCGCGCCCGGCAGTCCTGTCAGATCACATGACCTCTTCTGCTGAAACACGACCCAATGTGTCACTGGCATGGCTCATGGCTAACGTGATGCACTGACCTTCACACGACATGATCACCAGGTTTGGACGCCTAAAAGGTACGCCGCAAACGAGACCACTATACGCTCCTCGTTTTTCAGTGAACACTTGGAGGAGATTGAACGGCACATAGTCAAAGGTCTCCAGGTCGGTCAAGCTCCTCTTGAACCAATTCAGCACCAATGGAACCTGGTCGTTTTTTCATTATCTCCAAGGGACGAGCGGAAACAACGCGAAAACGCGGTGCGAGGCGGGCTTAATGTTGTACAGGAGTCATGCAAGCATGCAACGTCAGTATAGCAAGTCTACCAACCATAGCACGTCATCCCATACCCGAGAAGCGAGAGCAGTAGCACTCGCTGACGTCCTCTGTGGTTAAACGAGCGTTATCTCACCCTAACCCCTAATCCGATACCATTACCAAGCTCCCTGCTATCCTCAAGTGGCCGAAGATTAATCAACGACCTGGCATACTGCATAGCTATGGCCTGAACCACCACCCAACCCAACATGCTCAACTTGACCCCCCCCTTCCACAACCTGAACACCATCTGCTATGCCCTTTACAAACCCGGACACTAACATACAGTATTATAGAGCGAGCCATAACATGTGACCCTTGTATGAGTAATTAAATATCTTGCCCTATCACTTTGTACGACCACAAACCTCAGTCCGCATCACCTGAACACTTGCCAGACCAGACCTGTCGTCCATCTTCTCCAGCCAGCATCCGCCTAGCATGTGCTGATCAGACCGTTGTGCCCCTCACGTGACCTGACCTGACCTAACCAACACCGCCTTACCCTGCTGACCGCCCCGGATGGCGTCCATGACGTTGGGTCCCGGCACGATGCCTGAGCGCAAGATCTGGTTGAGCCGCTCAATCTCCTGCAGGGAGGTGGCGCGAGCGATCGCCTCCTTAATGAGGCGAGTATCCTCCGCCGTCGGCCCGCTGGGCGCCGCTGAAACGAGCCGGCGCCACCGGTCAGCATCCATCGTCTGACACCAGTGTAAAATAATGTTTTTTTTCGTTAGGTGTGTGAGATGTCGAAACGAGTACAGTAGGATGTCGAAATTTCACATGGAAGCATGTCAACTGAAATATCGTTTCAATTCTTAAAACTCAATTTGGAACCAATAGTTCACCCATAAGTGCAAGTTTTTTGTTTAATTTGTGGGACACCAAATATTTGGAGACCTATTCACGATAACGATTGCGATGCCATGGTATAGAAGATGACATTGTTTAGCAGACCACATCATAGATAATCTCTGAACATGGAATTGTGTTACGAGATGCGTATGTATCACAATCCGTAATGGTGAGCATAAGCATGATTCTTATACACGAAATATATACTCGGAAAGGATGTCTATTCAGTGCTCAGAAAGTGGTATATTCCACCCTATTTCACGAACAATTTACAACTGCCTGACACTGGCCTAAGGTTAGTCTTAAACACCCTAGGAAGGAAAATACGGGGCTGAACGCTGTCTGTGGAAGCGTTAGTCGGTTGGTTGTCTCTGGGCTTTAGGGCGCCTCAACTGTTATAATCACGTTGCGGAACTCAAAACGTTAACGCTTAGACAGCATCATGGGAAGTGGATAATCTCACTCTCTTTTCCACCCTTGTCACAATATCCCTGGCCGACCCGGTCTCAGTCGCCCTCGACGACCGACAGCCCGTCCACAGACACTCTGGACCGTGACAACATGGTGAAGTGGTCGCCGCAGCTATTGCAGCACGATGGTCTGCCACTGAGCCACCCACAGGATCACCCATGCCTGGGTCATGCCGGGTCACGGGCCGGACCACACCAGTGATACGCGACGCTTGTGGAGCACACATGTCAACGTGATCTCAAACTAGCAGATCATGCTGTTTCCCAGCGCTCCTGCATCGATGTAGCAAGGAAAAGATGAGCACCATCCCCATCTTGAAGGAGGTGACCCGAAAAGCCTTGCACGACATACGACTGATCGTCAGCAATAAAAAAAAACCCAATGCACATGCTTACCTCTCGCCTGAACGGCGCTTTCGAAGCCGGCACCTGGAACGAATGTCTTGGTCCGCTTTGAGATCTCTTTTTGCATTTGCTTTCCCTTTTTACTTTTGAAAAGCGTCTCTGCCGCCTCCCGCTCCTGGAATTGAGGATTGACGGATTAACTGATTGTCACTCGAATATGTGGGTTGGAAGATATATCTTTAGGTTCACCACAGAAGGTAAGTATTAGCGTATCACATAGAGATTTCCTATTTTACAGAATGAATCATCCCTCGTAGAGCTATTTACCAAGACACTTCTACCTAACTAAAACATCGCGTGGATTAGGTTTTTAAAGCGAGCTGGAAAATAATACAAAAACTAATAACATCTACTCTACCACTAGGTGACCTCCTCTTTTGGGCGTAATTGGGCATCAATAACCTTGATTAAAAGCATGAATAATACCCTACATCGGAGCTTTCGCTTTTGTGGCGACACGTTATGTTGAGAATTTCAAGTCCTTATACAATATTGCAAATGTTGACATTACTTAACCACATCCGGTTATCTGGGGCAATATTATGGGATGCTTATTATGTAAGCAATCAGTAATTAATGGGGATTTGAAGGAACTGAGGGTGGGGGACACTTCGACGGTAATTTAACATCTGAAGGAATTTAAACTTAATGAAGTGGCCAACGATAAATGAAGGTAGAAAACTGAGGTATAACATGGCTCCATGCATTCCCAAAGGACACAATGACCATAAACCCTGGATATGGATAGGAATAACATAATGCAATAGCAAGAATTAACAACATTAAGCCAATCCAAAATCGTAGTGGCAGAATGGAATCGAGATTCCACAGACAGGTTCCGTTGCAGTTCAATAATTTCCCTGCAACATAAAGGCGAGCAGTGGCAATATCTATGGTCGAAGCACAGGCAGGTCGAACAGAATGTACATTGACACATTCAGCAAACTTACAGTGCAAAGCCACTTATACATTGACAGCGAAATCCTACAGATCTTGATCGCGCACTCCGAGCGTCAACAGACCCATCGCTCATATAAAGCTCTTCTGAACATATTATTTAAGAACATCAATTACTAAAGAAAATGCTTTATTATGCCAAAACGCTTGATTTTATGATCCCAAAATGTGATTGCATTATTAAAAGAGATGCAGTTTTCTAAATTACTACACATTGTTCAAGCAATTCATTGATGATACATGCACAATAGCCATCGACTTATGTGATCAGCATTATGTCTATACCTTGACATTTTAGATAGGGAGCATAATTATCAAGATATTTAATCTTACGACCATACTTCTCCCTTTTCTTCTTCGACTATAGAGTTACAAAGCAAAGTCGAAGTCTACGTCTTGTACTGCCAGTGTTCTTCAAAATATATACACTTTATTGTTACTGAAGTACGGCACTGGGAAGAAAAACGCACAGACCCTTGCAATTTACCTGAGTTGGTCAGGTATGAACTTTAGGTTCAAAGAATAGGTAGGTGAACAGGTCTGAAGATCCGACCAGTTCATTAACGGGCAGTGCCATCTTCAACGGAAAAAAGAGCATAACATAATGCTTCACAAAAATCCAGGACAGGAGCGGTTTCCAACACCGTGCGCGAGCCACATAGCCTGCCACATGGCAGGTGCGTCACCGTGCGTCACAGCCAGCACGGGTCAGGCGGGCACCTTCTGCTTGACGCGGCGGAAGTCGAGCACGCGCAGGTGGGGACACCGGAAGACGGTGTAGAGCCGGTAGTGCTGTCGCATCACCACCGGGTTTCCGAGCAGCGAGAGCGTGGTGAGGCGCGGCAGCTGGCCCAGCGGGTCGAGGTCGGCCAGCTCCTGTAGGTTGTTGTTGGTCAGCAGCACCGTCTCCAGCGACGGCAGACTCTCGTGCAGAGATTCCCCCACCCGACTGCCGGCACAGGTCAGCACAGGTCAGCACAGGCCGCGGCGAGCGGCGCACGCAGCAGAGGTCAGTGTCATCACACGGTTTCGTACCCGGCCATGCTTTGCAGCTTTCACATTTTCTTTTGGTCGTTCCTTAACCGTCGAGTACTTGCATGCATGACTGACAATCCGGCGCGCGATGATTTCCTGCCGGCTCCTCTCATATAAGACATAGAATAAGATGAGTTGTTTTCTTAAGAGGTTTAAGGGGGATTCGACCGAGGATTTGCGATGATTTATCGCTCACGATAAGTTGACATTTAATTAAATTGTTTGACGCAAACGTTGTGCCACATCATAGAACGTTGCACTTGAATACATGCATAATTATTAATTACATTGCATGCCCAATTATTGCACTGGGCCCGAAGCGCCACCTAGGAAACTAAGCATGCTGAAAAACAATGGAAAGGCTCCTAAGTTGTGGAGACAAAACGTCCCAGGACAGGATATCATCAGCCACCTGGAATTCACTTAAATGAAGGTGTCTTTATTGAGTTATTGATATTTATACATGTTAATACAGTTATGACCTAATTACTATTTATATTATTCCCACAATCGGTTGCTGGACAGAGTAGGATTCATATGTTATTATCCTAGATGTGGAAAGTAAAATGTGGGGCATTCCAGGTTGGAGAGCATACTTTTGTTTTGCTTCTAAAATCAAACATAACCGGAAGGTGCACTTCTGGTCTGCTTGATGCATGCTTATCAAACAGAATGAACTTGCAGTCATTTTGAATACAAAAATGTTTTAGCCAAAAATGGTGTAGATAATTTCCTGGAGAAGACAATATTTTGAATGACAAACATTCAGGATCGCGCCGCATTTACAACCGTTCCTGGATCAGGCACCAGTTCTTCAGAGACTTAAAAGAGGACGATTATCCACAAAACCTGATGGTGCAATCGAATAAATTTGTTCACAGCCAGTTGGTTAGTGGGAGAGAACAGCCTGGCGATGTGATGTTAATGCAGGCATATCGTCGACACTTACACGATGCGGTTGTTGTTCATCATGACACACTTGATGCGCTTCAGCAGCGGAAATCCGTCCAGCTTCCGAATCTCGTTGTCCGAGAAGTCGATCGTGTCGAACTGGTCCTGGCACAAGGAATGCAGCGATCAAACCAACAGTCCGAACAGGGAACGCATGGCATTCCAGTTGTGTGGAGATGCCGTATCGTCAAGATGACACACAAAAGCGGAAACTTGCTGATCACGCAGCAGGAAATACTGAATGAAAGAAAGACATGGCGGCCAAAAACATTCACTGCTTTTCGAGCATACCACAGTGTAGCATGGTGCCAAATTGAGAAATGATATCAAACAGGACTTACAGGTACCTGCTGAAACACAACAAAACATGAGCAAATGCACTCTGGCCGGGCAGAAATGTCTGTTGGAGCTTCGGAAATGGCGGAATTCGAGCTTCGTTGTTGCACATCCTAACATCAAGACGCTTTAAAAATTGTTCCTCAGAAAATCATATCTTGAAAAAGCATTTAATAATTTCAGTCATTCGTTTCCTGATACAAGCCTATATATGTTCATATAAGCCCGCGACGAAGCTTAGGGAGATTAGTAAGATTATATTGTGCACAATGATATTAAAACCAACAGAAAGTTGTAGTTTTAATTCTCACGCCATTGGTCGCGGCGAAGGGTACACAGGTGAGATTCGAACCCACAATATTTCGATTGTGAGACGAGCATCTTACCCTAGACCACTCCCCCACCAGTTCACGGTTCTGTACGGTTGACACCAGTAGCAAAAGCCAGACAACTGCTAGTCAGATCTGGCTCCAGTGCGTGACTAACCACAGCTGGCTCCGATAACGCACTCACCAGAGTGGCACCCAGATTCTCGATGACAGGAAGTTTGTAGCCACGCAGATCCAGCTCGCGGTCCCGCACCGGGTTTATGTGCTGGTAAGCGCTCTGGATTAAATCCACCGAAAGTTTCACCATCTTGGCTGCCTGTTCTCAACTGTGGAGATGTCACAATCTGTTGATGGTATTCCATACAAAGTACACAGACGAATGAGTGCTGAGGACTTCATTCAGCTTCAAGAAGGTTCCAGCTGCTATTATACAAATGCACAATTACCTTCAGCATGATACTATTAGAGACACATACTACTTCAACTCTATCACTAAGGGTATGTGTACTATACATATTGCAAGGACTTGCATCATATACAGTCACATAATGCCCATATTCAGCTACCTCGGCCGAACATGCTTTGATGATCCATGCAAAATGTAGTGCATAAGGAAGGCACTGCAAGTACAAGATCTGCACTCTCCAAAATCCAAAATGCACTTATCATTTTGTACCTTTTTGATCATTTCCATGCAACTGTTTATGTTGCATCATTGCACTCCTGTGCAGGTGGAACTACTTTCCGGGTTGGGAGTGGAGTGCATACAACTTCTTTGGAGTACATTTTCAGACATTTTTGTATGCATGGAATCTGTTTACCAGTAACCAACCGGAAAACCATGTAATCAGTACCTACATAATATGCATATATAATATGCATCCATTTCGTCAAATCAAATGTTAAACATAGGAACAAAGAGGAACAGGATGGCATGCCCGGCAGTAACTAATAATAATCAGCACTGTGTCATCTCTCATAACTAACAGGAGCAATGTGCTCCTTCACTGTTGGTCTCAGTACAAGGCTAGCCATATGAAAAACAAACAAAAATACTTCACATTTCACCCTCAGCTCAGAGCGCAACCTACCACGCAGCCAATTTCCTACGTAATACGAACGCAACCCGCTACCGCACACTCAAAGCAAAGGTTCAGTCAAGGTCTTGTGTTTGCAGTATGGTACTGTTAACCGTGTTCCAAGTTGCTAATAGTCTGACATCATATAAAAATACCATGCATTGATTGGTTGACGACAGATTTCGAACAGAAAACGCTAACGCAGCCAATTTGATCGGTGGCCTCCGGGACCCGGAGAACAGGGTGGAATTAAGGCACTTGAAGAGATTTTATCTCTGAAAACATTTTGCACTCCGGGTTCTTACTGGATAGGATGGGCTCACATGTACTCCACACAAATGTGGGAACAAAGATATCAATAAAAACAAACAGAACAGCACCCAAAAATGCTGATTATTCCACTTACGGTCACCACTCAAACTAATCACTTTTGTAGCAGTCAGTAGCTGGACCACAGCTTCACACACTCCATCAATCTCAACCACCGGAATGCCGACAACAACGAGCCAACAGCAACTGCAAGATGATGCGCATGCACACTGAGAACACTGTTCTCCGGCCCGGAGCAGCTCTCGAATACCGTGTTCCTGCCACCCTATAGTGGGAAACTTTGACAGTTTTAAGAGACGTCCTCCGAAGTCTCGAGGCCACCGATCAGAATGGCTGCGTAGCATTTCGTTCTGAAATTTGTCTGTCAACCAATCAATGCAAGGTATTTTGTATATGACATCATAACCATTAGCAACTTTGAACACATGGTTAACAGTGTCCACACAAGTTAACAGTAAACACAAGACCTGACGATCCTTGCTTGATCACATCCAACTGTGGCAGTCGGTAGCAGAGTTGCATTCGTATTATTGGGAAATTGGCGCGAGGTAGGTATGCGCTCTGAGCCAAGGGTGAAGTGTAAGTATTTTTGTTTGTTTTTCATATGGCTAGCCTTGTACTGAGACCAACAATGAAAGGAAAACGCATTCTCCTGTGAGTTATAAGAAACGAAACAGTGCTGATTATTATGGGTCACTGGGATTATTATGGGCAGTGCCATCCATTGTTCACTTCTTTGTTCGTATGTTTTGGCATTTGATTTGACCAAAATGAGAATGATATTACATGCATATTATGTAGGTACTGATTTAGGTTTTCTGGTCAGTTACTGATAAACAAATTCCATGCATACAAAAATAATGTCCATGAAAATGTACTCCGGAAGAAATCGTATGCACTCGACTCCCAACCCGGAAAGTAAGTTTCCCACTCGCCGGAGAACGCCTAAAACTGTCAAACTTTCCCACTATAGGGTGGCAGGAACACAGGTTTCCCGAGACGCGGCTCCCGAGACGCCCACCCTGCTCCTGTGTACAGGTTAACAAAAATCAAACAAAAACAATACACTCAATATATCTGATCCTTCCAATAAACAACATTCCAAATGTGTTGCCTTTCTAGCAGTGCACACAAATGACGCAATGTTGTCAATAGTTCATTGGTTTCAGCTGTCCAAACAGCTACTTCTGCTGACATAAGAATGCATGATTAATTAGTTTACACTGCATTTGATTGAAACCTTTATGACACATGTGCCATCCCAGAAAATATCACCAGTGTGTCTGTCAGGTACATAGATGTGCACGGTTTCACCGAGTACAATTTGCAACTAAGTTCTGCCATGACCATTGGAGTTTAGGGATGCATGGACCGCAGTGGCCATGCGACTCTGCCATGACCGGACAACCCTCATAAGTGAGATTCTTCTGCAGAACATGGGAAGATATAATAAAAACAATAATTATGTGGTGCTGACTACAGATGGGTTCATAGTGCCTTTTTGTTGTTCACAATGAACTGCATATTCTGCTAGCATGTGAACTTGTCTTTGAAGAGTATACACCCATGTTGCTTTATACCTCACAATACTTTGCTCAAATTCCTTCCAGAATTATATAAGCACCATGCACCTGCTTCATGATTAGCTAGCTGATGTACTCTGCAATGGACATTCATTGCATGAGTAGGCTTTAATTGAGTATTTCCCTCTTTACTTTCATGGACAAATATTATTACATCAAGCAACTCATATGATAGTATAAAATAATTTAAAGTACAACATTACCAATGGTCCTGACCACTAACGACTGTGTGATCGGGTTAAAAATGTGTCAGCGCCGAGATTCGAACCCACCACCATCCGTACGGAAAGTGAACGCCCTAACCAATTGCGCCAATCATTGACATGGCGCAGGCCGAATACGCCATGTAGAGTATGCAGACTAAGATGTTTATTTCCTTGACAATCTCTGATGAAGTTTTGCATGTTCTTTACACACCACCTAATTGCACTGTGTTTACTGAACACAAAAATGAACAAGCTATCCATATTCAAACAGTTCCTTTCAATGCAAATCCTTTAACCACTTGCAAAGAGCAACTTTAAAACAGATAATTATTTTGTAGTGGTGTGCTGTATTCTGAACACAAAAATGTTGTTGTGCAGGATTACCTCACTAGCTGTTGTGGTACAAGCTATTATTAGCCACTAAAAATGCTGGTGTAATTGCAAAAAAAACTATTGAAAGTAACTTCCTTATGGTTTCCTTAAGCCAACTGCTCTTGGAAGCCTAAAATGGTGCCTGTGAACTTTGCAAGCTCTGTACACAAATAATAGGTAGAACTATGCAATCAGACCTTCATATTTTGGTAGAGACAGGTCCATCATTTATGAATACCACCATATTTTTGTTATTTATGCACTGAACATGTGGGAGACGTCCAAAGGTAGGTGTTCAGTAAACAGAACATGTTCAGATACCCCCCTCCTCCCCTATGTTCATTCATTCCTATGTGAAATGCAACTGACATTCTTTGAAATTGGTTAGAAATAAATATTTGACAATTTTTTTTCCAAAGAAGGATGATAAGCTTTGATATATTCCCCACTTTATGCCTGCTATGCCATTTTGACCCGATTATTGTAGAAAGACATTCCTGAATATGATGCGACCATTCTTCCCTGTGAAATGGAACCAAAAATTTTGGAACTTGGTAGCATATAAAAATGCACAAGCTCTACATTATTTCTGAATGATGTTAGGCTGGGTTAGATTTTGCCAGGCATGATGGAATACTTAGTTACGAACTGAAAAGCACTTATTTCCCACATAATTAATGGTCACATGGCCTTAATCCACATCATGTTCAGATTTCAGAAGTTTCTACAAAAAAAATCTGAAAATACCACGTCGGACCTAAAGTAAAAACTTACTGTTTCACTGTGAATTTCTGGAAATTCTTTGGTGTAGCATTTTAATCAGATCCCATCCTACTCTACGACAGCGACAACGCAACTACCGAACATGACTGACAGCACGCCGGCTCAATCAGTTGAAGCTAATGCACTAACAAATATATCAGCTTCAATAATATTTTCCCGCAATATGGGGTAGTGACGTCACGTGGGCTTGGCTGGAGAGCTTTTCAATTTTGTTTTGCTAGCCGAAGTCGGAGATATAGGTTTTTAGGGGACTGTTTTTTCGGCGGATTTAATCGCTTCACACACAGTATTCTGTTATTGTCTCAAAGTTCAAAGCTTTACCTGGAAGGGATGAGAGTGATTTCACTAAAATTTGGAGCATATATATGTTCTGGGGGAGGGGTGTACAAGAAGCAGCCTCTGAGCATCGACGTTTCCACATGGATGATGTATGCCTGGATTAGAAACTTCTCGTCGGCGCCTTTCATCTGCGCATATCAGCGGCACCAACCTGCCACCTAGAGGGTAAGTAAAACACGGAAACGCGGACAGTTTTAGGCCGTGCGCATTTGGGAGTTCGAGGAACGCATTTCGTATTGGCATTTTTTCCAATTGATACAGCCACCACAGGAGGATTGCATCTGCAGCCTTTCATGATACAAAATTGATCAAGGAACTTACCGTTCCTTCCTTACTGATTTATTATGCTCCGTTCCGAAGTTGTAGTGATGCGAAGTGAAGGCATCTGTGAGAGGGAGCCCATTGCGCCAAAAGGGTCGGCCCACCGATGTTGATTTCTTAAAATGATCGGAGGGTGAAAGTACATGAAGGCAATAGGCAGACCAAAATGAATAGGGGAAGGGGTCACATTCCATAGGCTCCCATGTTAGAAGTTGAAATTATTGCGGGTGGGGGGATCAAACTGCATCAAAATGCAAGCATTGAGGGGGCAGTTTCACCCTCAAAGATAAGAATGGGCGGTTCTGCTTTCGCCCCACCCTCCTTGCTCTCTAGATATGTGGCTGATATTTTCCGGTGGAGTGGTTTACACAACTGAATGGGAGAGTACAGACTTCGGTGTACCCACCAATCTTTAACCCTTGCACGGCTGGGGGTCTGAGCCACCTTCGCCAGGCTGGGGGGGGTAGATACATACCCCGCCAGGTATCTCACGAACCAAGCAAGATAGAACGAATCTGAAAATTGCATCGGATAGCTTGAACAAATTCCAGTCGAAGGTACTTCGGTAGTTTTTACGCTAGGATTTGAACTTAACCCTCGCACAGCTGAGGGGGATAGATACCTACCCCACCAAAGTTTTCCCGCGACAGCGGGAAAACGGCGCGCGGCAGGACGCTGAAATTTGGCATACCTTACAATTAGCTATTTTACCATTACAATTAGCCAAAAACTCGAAATTAAAATTTTCCAAATTTTGGATTTTCAAAATTTTGGATTTGTAAAATTTTGGAATTTTGAATTTTGAATTTTTGAAATAGGTATACGAATACAAAATATGACGTTCTAAGTCAACTTAGCATTATACAAAAGTACATAGTTTGTCTGCAATGTTGATGTTAGTTTAGATAAAACTACAAAGTGCAAAAATGACGTCATCAAAAAATCAAAATTCGAAAATTCTGAAATTGTATGTTTTGGCGCTCAGTCAAGATAAGTAAACCCTGAAAGTGTCATTGTAATATCTTTATTATTGAAGGCGTGGCGACTGCTTAAATATTTTTGGAGGTGACCTCACTTGACCCGCGATAACTCGGTGACCTTTGATGACCCGACCATATTTTTTTTTTAGAACATGTAAAAATAGCTAATGGTAAGGTATACCAAATTTCAGCGCGCTGCCGCGCGCCATTTTCCCCGCTATCGCGAGAAAACCTTAGGGGGGGGGGGGGTAGGTATCTACCCCCCCACCCTCAGCCGTGCGAGGGTTAAAGAGGATTGAGCGGAAGTTCCATGGAGGGTACAAGCCCTCTCCCCCTACACCATGCCCCTGACAGATTTAGGATTTTGCCAAGGAGGCGTCATTTCTCAAGAGCGGGCGGCTCTTGGTCCAGAACATTTGGACGGGGTACACACCGATCTCCCAGAGGGGCACCATTTTTTTTCTTCTGAGGAGTGCCTTACGCCGAAATATTCGCGGCATGCGTTCGGACTCCCAGAGGACTGCTGTTCCCAGGCCGAGGAGCGCGTTGCGCTGAGAAATTCGATGGAGGGGGTATACTGGAACCTCCAAAAGAGGCGTCCTTCGGGTCATAAGGGGCCCCACTTTCGCTTCCTCCCCTTGGAGGAAGCGAGGAGGAGGAGGAGTGTGCCCCTTACAACATACCCAAGCTGGCAACGCCACTACCTCTCGCCGATTCGCTACCACTTGCCAGTCGTTCGACTCAGGGGTGTTGTTGTATATACCTTTGAGGGGGAACTGCCGCCTCAATGTTTGCCTAACCCACCCCCGAAATTATTTCAACATCTATCATGGGAGCCAACGGAATGTGCCCCCCAATTCATTTTGGTCTGCCCATTGCCTTCATGTACCTTGCCTCGTCCAATCATTACAAGATCAAGATAAAGATAGAGAGATAAAGATCATCAAGATTTCAACATCGGGGGCCGACCATTGGGGCGAGGTGGGCTCTCTCTCTCACATAAGTCTTCACTTCGCACCACAACAACTTCTGAACGGAGCGTAATAAATCAATAAGGAAAGAGCGGTAAGGTTCCTTGATGAATTCTGTATCATGAAAGGCTGATGCAATCCTCCTGGGATGGCTGAATCAATTGGAAAAAGTGCCAATACGAAATGCGTACGCTGAACCCCCGCAGGTGCACGGCCTAAAACCGGCCGCGTTTCCGTGTTTTTACTTACCCTCCGCTAGGTGGGCTGATACGCAAACAGCTGTTGGTTTCCAATCCAGGCGTGGTTTCCCTACGGCATGCTACCAGACACAATGATCTACTTACAAAACAAAGTAAATTTACACAAACTGATACATATATTTGGCATTTGCCGACGAAAAGAACAAGGTACCTCTTAAGCGAATGTACTAGAAAGTAACAAAATGATATGTTTGAATGTCGCATACTTCACTTGAAAATAATTTTACTATTTGCTCATTATCTTTTATTAGCCATTACTTGGCAGATTGATTCAAGTAAGCAACGTTGTTAGAAAGCGGAATGTTTCGGTCACGTAATGTGATGGCTTCCATTGTGGAGCCATGATTTGTATCGCGGGGACACCAGTTAAGAGAGTGTAAGAACACAACTATGCATTCCCAGAGGGGTGTCATTTCCACTCAAAGGGACGTCTTTACGTGACAATTTCAGGTGAGGGTGGACTTTGTATCCAGACAGTCTGTCCATTGTATCCAGACAGGAGTCCTCGGCTGAAAACTCGATCCACTCCACCCTCTCTATAAGGGCACCTATTCCGGTAAGTCAGGCACCGCCATTCTATGGTGGAGTGATACACGTCCCTGTGCCCAGGGTCGGATCAAGGAATTGTCATGGGGGCACTTTGTCCGAAGAAGCCTTTCCGAAGAAATGGCTTCTTAGGAGGGCCGCCGCTGCGAAAGTACCTGGGAGCGCCTTTTCTTTCCAAGGGACGCTTCTGACTGCAAAATTCTAGGGAAAAGGGAAAGGGTTGCTGGAGCACATTAAAGGGCGACTTTTCCGTCCAAGAGGCGCCTCTGACTGAAAAATCAGAGGGAGGGGTTCACTCCAGCCGTTCCAGAGGGGCGCCCTTTCCAGGCCGAGGAATTCCACCTTCCATCGGTGGGAGGTGGGGGAACATGCCCACAGTGCCCCCTGTATCCGCCCCTGTCTGTGCCCCCTTCCCCTTTGAACCGCTTTTGGAGACTTCATAAAGACACAGCTTTTGAGTACAGCCGCTGAGACAGGGCCATTGCCCCCACATTTAACTGAAATATAGCATGAAAGCTATGCAGTACCGTCGCCAGACCTCCGATATTGGAGAGGGGGAAATCAAGCTTACTGCCTTACTTTCCTGCAATGTTTTTGCTCGATCAACTGAAAAGTCCCCGGATTTTAGCCACAACATTTTTAGGTTGGGAAAACTTCCCCAGCATTCAGTGGCATGCATAGGATTTGCGTCCGAGGGGCTGGGAAACGGATTTCAAGGGGGCCAATAGGCCCAATAGGTCCAATAGGCCCAATATGTCCAATAGGCTCAACATGCTGAATTAGCCAAATAGGGTCAATATGTTTAATAATCCCAATAGGCTCAATGGGTCCAATAGGCTCAATGGGTCCAATAGGCTCAACAGGCTCAATTAGCCCAATAGGCCCAATAGGTATAATAGTCCCAATAGCCTCAATAGGCCCTATAGGCCCAATAAATGCTATTTCAGGTTATTCAGCAATTAATTCTGCCCCAGGAAGTCATTTTCATTGCGTTTTAAATTCTCAAGCTTGAAATCCCCAAGGGCGTGGACGTCCGTGGTGTAGTAGTTTAAGTGTCGGTCTAGTAAATCGAGGGCTGCGGGTTCGATACTAGCTGAGCGCGCGAGCGCGGAGTGAGAGTTCAGGGTTGGAAGAGAGAAAGAATGCTCGATTTTTACTAAAAGAAGAAGGAAGCATTCGGCTACTTTTCGCTTGCGACCAATTTTATACAACGTTTCGCCCTGTGATGCAGCATTTCAAGTTGTAATTTTCCCACCCATTGTCAGGTCTGTTCTTTGCGCTTGATACGTAAGTACCATCTGCCATCACAATATTTATTCTGAAGTACTCTCAATCTATGGTCAACGTAGTAGCTTCCGGCGACATTCCTCCGTGCGAACAGCTAACAACGCGCACTGGATCACTGCGGGCACCCTCCATCCGTCTCAACCACTGTCGACTGGCCTTGTGACGTCACACGTCACGTAACCTACACTCTCCAGAGCCGGGCAGTCTCAGATATGGGCTGTCCCTCGTGCTGAATTATTTTGTCGGCACAAGTGGGGCGTTGTAGTGGCGCCGCCACCGACCGTCTGGATGGGCGTGTGACTAGTATTTTGCTTAACGATCTTCGGATCTGCGGCCATTTGGACCGTAGAGATGGGGCCTAAAACCACGAAGCCAATACCTCGTCACATGTGCTGAAAAGTTGTTCCCGTCATAGGCGGAGCGGGATGTCTGTGAGAAGCAATGACCGTGACACAGCGTGACACCTCATGTATTCCAATTTAACAACTTGGCATTGTGCATCCAGTTTGAGGCACGACGCATGACTTCACGGACTGTCAAAGCAGTGCAGTTGCGGTCGGCCCACAAACTCCTCTTCGTAGTTTGGCCATCGATCCAGTGTCTGCATCAAGGGAGTCCCACGACCCGCCAGTCTCTTGCCCTCGCTCGTCCAGCGCGCCTGATAGCGCCCGATGCTGGCTGAGTATGCCAATGTAATTCGGAATGGTGCTGCCGTAGCACATTCAGCACAGCTTGAGCGTCCATATCTGTTCTTCATGTGGTTTGAATTTCCGATTGCAGCCCTAGGTGGCTGCAATCGGAAACACCAGGGGTCTCGTTTTATGAAAACGATCGGGTGCAATTTCTTCGAATTTGCAATTCGTACAACTCAACTTTGGGTTGGTGTATGCAACTTAGAAAGGGAAAGGCGCAATTCGGAATTGGAGCGAAATATGTGCTCCAAAAACACACAAAGCACACAAAGCACAGAAAGCACACAAAGCACGCAAAGCATGCAAAGCGTGCAAAGTGTGCAAAGCGTGCAAAGCGTGCAAAGCAGGCAAAACGTGCAAAGCGTGTAAAGCGTGTGAAGCGTACAAAGCGTGCAAACCGTGCGAAGCGTGCAAAGTGTGCAAAGAGTGCAAAGCGTACACCGCGTGCAAAGCGTGGAAAGCGAGGAAAGCGTACAAAGCGTGCAAGGCGTGCAAAGCACGCAAAACATATAAGCATACAAAACATGCAAAACATGCAAAGCATACAAACATGCAAAGCATACAAACATGCAAAGCATACAAAGCGACACTTGTGACGCGCTTCTTCGCACACTTCTGATAACCTTTCGAGATACCTCAAAATCGCATGCATCAAGGATATATTCCCTTCCACATGTTTGCTGTTTTCCACCACTTGCATCGCCACGGAAAAGACTGTGTGCAGCTGACCTCACGGTATGCTTCTCTCACGCCGATCAACTGTCGGCCTACGGGACTTTCTCGTGTACTATTGGCCAGAATGTACCGCTCAGAACGGCTTTGCATGTCTCGTTCGTGTGCATAATTGTTGTCTACACTCGTTTCCTCCGCTGATTTTTCCAATTCAGGAGGTGCCTGATTGCCGGTACTGGACTTTGCCGAGCCTCAGCGATGACACTTATCATCAGAGGATTGCAAGCATTGCAGATAATTAGCCTGATGCCGCTTCATATACCATACGCATCCCGTCTACGAAAGTGGGTATATTTTCCATCTTATGCGCTTCGTTTTCCGTTCCAGGAAGCTACCTTGGTGTTGACTCGTCCATTTTCATCATGCGCTATGCTAGCTGTATCATATGACTGCACCCACAGTTCGCAACAGGTCTGTGGATGGGTTTCTCACAATTCACAAATAACTCCGTCGCACTTCTTGGGACATAGAAATCCGGTGACTTTGAAACGATGGTGGTTGGTTGTTTTACATGGGGCTAGTTTTAACATTTTGGGAGAAAAACATTATTGAAGAAGAACATTTTAGAAAGGCTCAATAATGCTAAAGCTGATGACTTCAAACCGCATTTGAAAGCTGGTCTATGTGATTACATGCTAAAATGTGTAATTATTAAGGGTGCTCGATAGCACATTGGTATAACTCAAGCTCCACCAACTATGCATATGTATGTGCCCAAACTATTTACGCATATGTAGGTGACCCGCAACTTTCTCAGTATTTCGTGCCAGTTTAACTCGGATCCAACAGCCTACAAAGATCATCGTGTGTTAGGAATTGTGTACATTGTCATTTCGTGTGGTTTGTGATGGCTATGGCTTAATAACTTTCGAAACGGGTTCGGCAGAAATCAATTAAGTTGACTCAACAAGATTTTTTCCACGCAACGACCATTTCTATAGTTCACCGAAAAAAAATGTAGGGGCGCGTATCCCCTTAGCCCATATTCCACCACCAGTAATGATCATGAGGGTGCATTGGATGATTATTGGAGAGCACCTAATGGAATGGGGAGCGACTGGAAGACAGGGCGAGGGATGAAACACAAATATTGTTGGTGCCAACGGTCACTGCGAAGGTGTGCACGGCAACTCCCAGGTTTCAAGGCGCACTTGTGCTCATTAGGAGCTATTAACCCTTGTAGTGCGACATAATATAATGTCCCTCGTAGTGTGCGCGTGTGGGGGGGGGGTGTTGCACATTTCGCCTTCACTAACTTTTGTTCCAGGCTAGACGGCAATCAATAGTATGTTATGATTGTATGGGAAGGTAAGCTATGCCCTAGCTCCATCCTTGAACTCCGAGAGATACACTGGCGAACAGCTGCACACCATTTGGCTTATTGTTGGAAATGTATCAGAAATGATAAGCCATGACAATCGTTTCGTGCTGGAGATGGACTGAAATTATTCACCTTGTAGAATGCGTTCATCATACCGCAATCGTCCATTTGCGATATCTGAAAATAATGGCCGATAAAAATGTCCAGCGGAAGAAAATTTACGAGGTTCGTATTCTGATGTCGGATACACGGGACCTCATGGCACTGAGAATAACTTCGATATGTTTCTGAGTTCTTTGTCGTGGCATAAACCAAAAACTGCTCGGCTGAGAAAAGTCCCCCCCCGCATGTGAGTTGGTGGATGAGCTCTGGAACGCGGGGAGTTCGCGCTTAGATACTAAGCTTCTCCTAGATTTGAACAATTGAATAGCGGATCTTTTAACGTTTTGCAAAATTGTTTTATTAAATTTTATTAAATGTTTATTAAATTTTATTAAATGTTTATTAAATTTAACATTAAATGTTGTAATATTAAATGTTGCAATATTAATATTAAATATTACTATTAAATGTTGTAAATTTAAAGTTATAAAAATAGTTAATTGAAGGCTGAATCAGCGTGCCTAGTAGAAGGCTGATATCACAGCGATGGTAACAAGAGCAGTGCGGCGCGTTGGCTGATATCAGCGTGATTGTAACGAGAGCAGTGCGGCGCGTTGGCTGATATCAGCGTGATTGTAACGAGAGCAGTGCGGCGCGTTGGCTGATATCAGCGTGAATGCAACGAGAGCAGTGCGGCGCGTTGGCTGATATCAGCGTGAATGCAACGAGAGCAGTGCGGCGCGTTGGCCGATATCAGCGTGATTGTAACGAGAGCAGTGCGGCGCGTTGGCTGATATCAGCGTGATTGTAACGAGAGCAGTGCGGCGCGTTGGCTGAAAAGGATATCAGCGTGATTGTAACGAGAGCAGTGCGGTGCGTTGGCTGATATCAGCGTGATTGTAACGAGAGCAGTGCGGCGCGTTGGCTGATATCAGCGTGATTGTAACGAGAGCAGTGCGGCGCGTTGGTTGATATCAGCGTGATTGTAACGAGAGCAGTGCGGCGCGTTGGCTGATATCAGCGTGATTGTAACGAGAGCAGTGCGGCGCGTTGGCTGATATCAGCGTGATTGTAACGAGAGCAGTGCGGCGCGTTGGCTGATATCAGCGTGATTGTAACGAGAGCAGTGCGGCGCGTTGGCTGATATCAGCGTGATTGTAACGAGAGCAGTGCGGTGCGTTGGCTGATATCAGCGTGATTGTAACGAGAGCAGTGCGGCGCGTTGGCTGATATCAGCGTGATTGTAACGAGAGCAGTGCGGCGCGTTGGTATGATATCAGCGTGATTGTAACGAGAGCAGTGCGGCGCGTTGGCTGAAGATATCAGCGTGATTGTAACGAGAGCAGTGCGGCGCGTTGGCTGATATCAGCGTGATTGTAACGAGAGCAGTGCGGCGCGTTGGCTGATATCAGCGTGATTGTAACGAGAGCAGTGCGGCGCGTTGGCCGATATCAGCGTGAATGCAACGAGAGCAGTGTGGTGCGTTGCTGGCAGGCGGCCATTTTGGGCTTTGATCTGGGTAGGTGACCCGGAATACAAATATAACAACCAAATGAGCATCAACGTTTCAGGGAATTCGCCAATTATTGGTCTTGAAATCGGTGTGTAATTGTAGGTAGGGAGGTAGTAGTCTACCTCCCTCAACCTACCTAATGATCCCCCTGATGATCGCCCAGTGCCGAACCGTCCAGTATTTTGCCACTCGCTCGTTGTTGTCGGACCTGTTCGCTGAGAGAACACACCTGGGATGAGGAAGACTGTGTGTGTCATATATTAATCGCCTCTTTTATATGTACGCGTAGTTCTCACTTATAATTCACTGTCATGAAACAACTGTATAGTAGCTGTCTATATGCAGATTGTAGTGGAGGCAAATCAGCAAGCGGTTCAAAGCCAGCGCAAAGTGCAATCAACATGCTTCTCTGCAAACGTGTTGGCCTTCCCCATGCATGTCCTTTCCCACTTTTAATTCTCTATTTTCGGATCGCATGATATTGAGAAGACGATTTTCGGGTCCAAGATGTACCAAAACCAAATTAATTCCCCTTATAATAACGGTGAAGTACAGTTGCAATATATATTTCCTTCACATGACAAGGTGTCTATTGAACAACCTGGCTGAACTTCGAACACGTACACACAGGCACGGATCGCACCGGGGGCTCCCATTTCCCGTGATCTCGACATTTAAACCCACAGAGGAAAATGGGGTTTTCTTGTGGTTGACAAGCTCCTACGCTTTCCTGCGCGGTCCCTACGCTGCAGATTCCTACGCCACTGCGCTTCAGTCTCGCTCCGAGTCTGCTCTGGATCCCCCACTGTCGCAGTGACCCAGGCCCGTGGCGACCTCTCCTGCTGAGTGCCGGCGCTCCCCGGCTTGTTGATTGTCGCCTTCTTCGTGTCCTCGTCTCACCCCGCTGGATATCCTATTAGACGCGCACGTGCCCCGGGGGAGTTGGCGGTCACGTGAGAGGTACGGAGCAGCACGCACCACCGCAGCAAGGAGCCGCACGTCCCCCCGGGGAGGGGGGGTGGGTCGGCGGTCACGTGGCAGGTACAGAGGAGCACACACCGGTGCAACCGAGAGCCACAAACGCCACGGCCTACTGCGGTCAATATACTACCAGCCAGCAGCCGAGACACAAACTGCGCTGTAGCCTAGTGTGCCCATCGAGCTGTTGGTGCTGGCCCGAACACTCAGACCTGAACTTTGCAAATTTCAGTGGTAACCGACGCTTGATGAAGACTTGCCTTCACTCCTGGGAACAGAGCGCTGGCCTACTGAATTTATTTCCGTAAAATCTTACGGCGTCAATCTAGACTGGTGATTCCCAACTTCGTCGTATTTGATATGTCGCATATATCCTGGCAAAACCTTGCCAACAGTTGTCATTATTCACGCTTCAACATCGTCTGACGCCATTCATGCTGAACTTTTCCCTGACGTCATCATGTGCTTCGATGCCTTCGCTTCATGCACCTCACTCTGCAAAATATGTATTTCGGGACATTGACGTGACAGGACCATCAAACACCAGAACTCGTTAAGCGAGTTCTGAAGCTACTGATTCCTCAACCTGGCTAAAATATCCCGCAGCCAACTGCAGCGACCGTGCGGTATCTTGTGAAAAGGTGTAGTTTACGAAGATGAAAACTAAAAGTGCCATTTGGTTGCAATTAACCAGACTCGCGGGAATCCAAATTATTTCCCTATTTATTTCCAGATCAAAGACGATAGAGATAGCGCAAACGAAAGAAAAAGTGTAAGTGAGAGGGACAGGGCGATCGACTGCAGAGGACGAGCAACACAAGGGGAGTGAAAGAGTGAGATAGAGATAGAGATAGAGATAGAGACAGAAATAGAGATAGACATAGACATAGACATAGAAATAGAAATAGAAATAGAAATAGAAGTAGAACTAGAAATATAAATATAAATATAAATATAAATATAAATATAAATATAAATATAAATATAAATATAGATATATAGATATATATAGAGAGATAAAGAGAGAGAGAGAGAGAGAGAGAGAGAGAGAGAGAGAGAGAGAGAGAGAGAGAGAGAGAGAGAGAGAGAGAGAGAGAGAGAGAGAGAGAGAGAGAGAGAGAGAGAGAGAGAGAGAGAGAGAGAGAGAGAGAGAGAGAGAGAGAGAGAGAGAGAGAGAGAGAGAGAGAGAGAGAGAGAGAGAGAGAGAGAGTGCTCCCGAGTAGGGAAGCCGTCAGGTTCCATTCATTCTCGAGAATGAGTCCATGCCGCAGCCGTTTCAATATTGACGACATGGAGAACGGACACGAGGTCGGCATTGGAACATTGATGAGCCGGCAGAGAGCGCGCTCGAGTCGCGTCGTCCGTCACTCCGACACGGCCGCAATTCACCGTCCTGTGCGGCACTCAGCTGAGTGTGAACTGAGCAGACGGACGGCGCCGGCTGCCCGGTCTGACCGAACCACGACAGCTGGCGGCAACGCTCAGCTTGTATGAGCTTTGTTTTTATTTGTGAATATGCATTTGGCTCAGCAATCAGCAGATGTTCAATATGGTCGGTAAGAAGAAGGAAATATCCCGTTGGCTTTCCCGAGTAATTTTTGGCCGTCGCTCGTGTCTGCGGGAGCTGTAATTAGCATGCTCTGAGCATTAATCACATGCGAGGCTCCTGATATGCTCCACCCTGGAGGGGGGGGTACCTCATTTGTTACAGCCTGCCGGCGTTCTGGCAAATGGCCCGCCACGAGACGCCGGAACACGAAAAGACCACAGGACTTCCAGACGACAGGTCGCGCTTCTGCCGACGGCGTTGGGAGGCTAACTTCTGTGGCTGTATCGAGATGGACTTTGTGGCACACACTGTGGAGAGGAGCGGGTCTGTGTCCACAAGTGTGGGCGGCAGGAGCCGTTGTCAACGGGTGTCAAGCCGTCGCCGTTTTGCCCGCTTGAAAGCCCTGCAAATGGAGAGTGATTATCGGCAGCTTTATTTTCGGCCAAATTATCGCGAGCGAGGTCAAGAACTAGACGAATCGATAGTCAGGAGAAGAGCTTCTATACACACCTCACGGCGAGAGTAGCACCGGCCGGCTGGTGTAGCACTGGTCAGCTGGCGTAGCACCGATCTGCTTGCGTAGCACCTGCCAGCTGGCGTAGCACCAGTCAGCTGGCGTAGCACCAGTCAGCTGGCATAGCACCGGTCAGCTGGCGTAGCACCGGTCTGCTGGCTTCTGCAGCCATGACGTTACAGAGGACACGATTTGCAGTCCATTTATGAAACGATTATGACGTCACAAGTTGTGTACCGAAGGAGTGAGAGGAAAAAATTCGAAACTGTCCTCTCCCTGAGGCGGAGTGGACTATACGGAATCGTACCGGAACCCAAACAAATCAAATTTCCATCATCAAGTTGCCTGAAAGAAAAACTATATTAAGGTCCGGAAGATCGCTTTGGGCCCAAAGCATCGCGCTAAAAACCACCAATAATCCATTCAGGCCTCAACAAGCAAAACGTCCCGTGAAAAAAGTGGCATGGCCTAAGACGAAAAGAGAAGAAGACAAGCCAACGCACCGTGGCACTGAATAATCATATTGTAGGCCATCGAAAACGCGCCAGTTCCTCAAAAACACCGGAGCTCACA
The DNA here is from genome assembly GCA_034440615.1 of Ashinkailepas kermadecensis. NCBI lineage: Eukaryota > Metazoa > Arthropoda > Thecostraca > Neolepadidae > Ashinkailepas > Ashinkailepas kermadecensis. The sequence continues at coordinate 14,922 of JAOTOM010001996.1, read as the reverse complement.
AAAAGCGACAAAGTCCTAAATATCGTCGAGGTCTTAAAAAGCGCTAGCCCTCAAGAAATGCGCTGGCGTCCTCACACAATTGAGACAAAAAGCGAAAAGAACCATAAAAAGAACACCGAACCAGCGCAGCGGTTCGAACGCTGAGGTTCGAAGTCCGGTGACGTAGAAAGCACGGTGGTAGGTTGGGCCACGTCCGCAGAAGCATAAAGCTGTCACTAATTGTTTTAATACAAAAATTAAACACGGTCTCCTTGAAAAAAAACATCGATGTGTTCGTGCTGGCGTAGAAGAACAGTGCTACGCCTGCGGTTGGCCTCTGGTAGCACTGGCTCTCCTGCTTCTCACGTCAGGAGTCGCTGTGATGACGTTGGAGCAGTTCTGTCGTCCGATCGGGGCTGTAACGTCCATACGATGGTTCGGGTTTCCGTCGTCCTCGTCTTCTTTTGCAATGTAGTCCCGACGTTTTCATTTGTTTCTCGTCAAACAGCTCGTATTTGGCTGAATTCAGCGCGGACGATACGGGTCGACTGCAGCCAGCGGGACAACAAGCGCCACCAGCGGCAGTTTTTGTAACTACTGCTACGGGAGCTGATTGCGACGGTCTCCTTGCAACGTAAGCATTTCAGCGAGTTAAGTTCTTTGTTTGCCACGTTTTGAAAGCACAGGACAATTGCCTGTAAACAAAAATATACGAATTAAACAAACCATCCTACTAGGTAATGATATAGTAAGTCGGCTATCTTACAAAAACACAAGCATCGGAATATAATCAAAATTTGATGTAATGACTTAGGCACTACAAAATGGAAGCTAAGCTTGTTAATGTCATATGCGTTAACACCAACAAATTATTTCTTTGGTGGTAAAGCCAAAGAAGAAAAACTCATCCTGCCATGCTATGAGGCAGGAATTTGTCTCACCGTGACAATATGCTTGGAACATGATCATAACTTATGCAGCCTCGAACATTACAAAAATGGAGATTACTCCGATCTTGTGGTGTTTGTTAACAAACGCGTATATTTGCTCGAAATTTAGGGACAAAGTGGAAATATCATTATGCTGGAGAGTAATACAACCACTTAGCTATCTGATGGTACCAAACGTTTCGGATATGAATACAATCGGATGCGGACACCGACACTACAAGATATGAATTTACCCTGATTTGGCCTGCTTGTCGACATAAACCCGAACGTACTGGAACGCTAGAGGCCACGAGCGGAACTTTTAGAAAATGATTAGGGAGAAAGCAAATCATTGTTTTCATGCTGCTCGTTCCTCACTCGAAATTCCACATTCATACCTCCATTAAAATTATTCGTTTCACATGCGCGTCGTCTAGCATTAATTTACATTAATAATTAATTAATATTTACAAAGCTGTTGACACGACTTGGCCACCGCCTCGGTGCTTTTGACACCGCAGAGTCGACGTCGTGAGCTGCGACCCCACGCTGACCGAGAGCTACAGCCGCCGCTGGCTCGTATCCTGCTGCGGCATGTGCCGATGACTCGCCGTCCAGGTCGTTTGAACTCAGTGTCCGAGATTGCTCGTCGTAAAGCCGGTCGAGCCGGGCATTGTGTTTGCTCTCGCTCGCCTCCAGCACGCCATGTCCGCTGCACTTCTGCAGGGGATGACGATCTTGTTCTGCTCACGATCGTCGCTCCGTGCCTCTCTGTCGGCTTCACCTGGCTGCATTTGCAGCATCTGGCACAGACCGACACTGCAGCGCAGGAGCATGCTGCTATGCTGCAGCTGCAGCATCTGACAGACTGACACTACAACACAGGAGCCTGATGCTGTACTGCAGCTGTAGCACCTGGCAGACTGACACTGCAGCAGGAGCCTGATGCTGTACTGCATCTGCAGCATCTAACAGACTGACACTGCAACACAGGAGCCAGCTGCTGTGCTTGCTTGGCGCTGCAGACCAGTTCTGTTCTGTTTGCTCCTTTTGGCCATCACGTCCATTCACTCGTGTTTCAGTTTTATCGTAAATGTATCATGAGGAAGGTCGAGCCACCCCTGTTCACCAGTCGCTGGTCTTATCTACCCCGCGGCGACCTTCCTACCATCACGCACATGCACACTCATTGACTTCTATGTATCAACTTCTCCCCCCCTCCCGCCCCCCCCCCCCCACACCCAGGTACTGACCGCCGCACCGTCGTTTCACACCGCAACAGCGACAGTGGCAACGGCGGCGCTCAGATTAGCTCGTGCGGCGAAAAGCCTTAGAAGGGTGCGGGGGAGGAGCGAAATCCACACCCTGTATGGAACAAGGTGAATGACATAAGCTACTGATTATCCATGGAACATACATTAACTGAGAAAATGAACGATTTCCATATGGTAGCCTGCCCAAGCGAGGCCGTCATTCACGTCGGCTATTTCACCACATGGCACACCGAGAACACCTCCATCGCACTTCTTCCCATTCATACCTCATGACAAAAAAAATATTTCCTTGCAAATCCTCATGTCGCCGCTCGTAGCGGAAATATGATGCCAAACTTCGCGAGTGAAGCATGTGAAGCACTAATGGCAGCAGGGCTGGAGATCTCTCACAAGGCCAGGGGTTCCAAGTCCATATTTTCAAGACATTTTCAGATGATACACACACACACACACATACACACATATACACACATATATATATATATATATATATATATATATATATATATATATATATATATACGTCTATATATATACGCATATATATATATATATACATATATATATATATATATATATATATATATATATATATATATATATATATAGGTATATATATAATTTCATATATTCGTTCTCATATTTTAGCCCCTTGCAGACTTTTGCAGTTAATGTACTTAAACGTAGACAATTCAACGAATTGTTTCAATACACACGGATGCCATTAGTAGGCACCGTCGGGCTTCAGCGTGAAAGTGAGATAAGCAAGCTGCCTACTCGTTCCCTACACATCCAGCACAATATGCCCTTTTTGAAATATCAGTATCCTTCCCTGTCTGTCCATAAATCCCTCGGTCCAAGCATCACATCCTCCATTCTTGTACTTCAAAGGTTTGCGATGCTCCGAACGGAAAACGAAAACGCCGCTCGAGCCGACTACAGTGGCAGCAATATCCGCCATCTGCCCTGCACCAGCGCCGGCGGAGGTGGTAGCCCCCCCCCCCCCCCCCCCACCGCGGCCGCCGGACGCCGGCACGACGTCGTCCGTCAGCACGGCATCGACGATCAGAGGCGCGGCGTGCCGCTGTGCCGCCGTCGACCGGCCGGCTGCTCGCCGAGCGCCACGTGGTCGACGATCGGCCCGGCGCGGCTGGTGGCGGCCGAACGATCGCCGCCGTTCTGCTGTCAGAAAGTGAGAGGCGAAGGGGCGGACAGGCCGGCGGCCGGCGGTGTCGTCGCCCGCACGAACTGGCCGGCCGACAGGCACCGACCGACGCCGCGGACCCGGCCGCCGACCGCGACGTCGACACTCGCGCCGACGACGGCACCGACGCGGCGGCGATGGCCTGCGGCGGCGCGCGGCCTTCGCGCCCGCCGGCGGTCGGAAGACGCCGCCGCCGCGCGACCAGCGTGACCGCGGCGAGCGAGACCCGCGCGCGCGCGCGACGGTGGCGTCGACCGCGCGCCCGGTGCGGCCGACGGCTCCCGGGGCCGTCATCGGCGCCGTCGCCGCCGACGCGTCGGCCGCGACGGCGGCGCCGGCCGTCGGTCAGCGGGCAGTCGTCAGCCGGCCGGCAGACGGCGCGCACCACGCTGACGCCGCTCCGCGCCGCGCCGCTGCCCCCGGTGATCCGCCTCGGGCGCCGACGGACGACCCCCGGCAGTGACGATGGGACAGCCGGTGGTCTCGGTGGTCTCGGTGGTCTCGGCGGTCTCGGCGGTCTCGGTGGTGCTGGCGGTGCTCGTGGCGCTGCCGGCCGCGGCCAACCCGGACGCCTCGCGGCTGTACGACGAACTCCTCTCCAACTACAACAAACTGGTCCGGCCCGTCATGAACACCACCGATAAGCTACAGGTGCTCATCAAGCTCAAGCTGTCGCAGCTCATCGACGTGGTAAGTGGCTTCGGCGAGGGTGGGCAGCAACCACATATACCAACCATGAACAGAGAATACAAGGAGTATATTCTACTTTCTCAGATCAAGGGAAGTAGCTATAATTGTTTTTAACATTAGAGGCGCACATCTACTGAAAGTATACTTATCATGCATATCTATATCTTAATTGTTTATATATATATATATATATATATATATATATATATATATTTATATACATTTACTTACAAGTACATCCACACAGCTGGTGGCTATTATTGCACATTATTATTTATTTATATATTTTATATACTTATATATATTATATATTATTGCACAGGATGGAGGTAAAAAAATAAGTCAGCTGAATGGCAATTGACATAGGGATTAGGGACGTTGCATTCTAGAGCACGGCACCCAGTCGGCGCCGGCACACTAGACTGGAACAAGGACAAGGGTAGGTATCAGGTCAAGGAATGGAAGGGTGCTGAGAAATCAAGGGCAAGGTTCGTCCACATAAATTATACAATATAAAGCAATGATGAATAGTGATGTGCTTGTTCGGATTCGTTCGTGCGTTGTTGTCTTGATTACTGGTTCACTCTCTTCGTACCATACTGAACCCAACTTCTATTGCGCTGTTTCATTTCTTGAGTGTAGGTTTTTATAGGTGGTGAAAAATCTTCTCGACGGCAGCACAGTTTTCAGGTTTTCAGATTGATTGCAACAATAGATCACGAGGCTGCAAAATTCGAGTGCTTTTTCGCCATGCTGCTCTTGCACTTCTTTTCGCCATTGAAGTAAACCTTGATTAAATATCAATTTTAATCCACACATGGCTCTCGCCGGATGCCATTGATGTCGTCACAAATTGCATGTGTGTACAGCATGCAGGTTGAAGAGCAAGCCTGCCAGATATAAATGCCCTGCCTTATTTCATTCTGCTAAAAAAAAATTTTTTTTCAAGAGCGAGAGATATGTCTTTTCCTAGCGAACTCCTAACTCGAACTCAAACTCGAACATATATATATATATATATATATATATATATATATATATATATATATATATATATATATATATATATATATATATATATATATCAAATATATATATATATCTATCTATCTATCTATATATATACATATATATATATACATATATATATGTATATAGATATATAAAAATATGTATATATGTACACACACACACAAGCACACATACACACACACATATATATATATATATAAATATATAACATTTAAAAATTCGCAGAGAAGATCGTTCAAAACAAGATAATGTCAAACATGATGCAAACCATCCATCCAGCTAAGATCCGCACGGATTCGTAGCAAATCACCCGACTTCCACAACTCTTCTGACAACATCGAACCAAGTTCTCCGGCGGATGAATCACGGAAGTCTCCATTTTAGCTCTCATTAACGAGAGTATGTCTCATGTTATGGACCGTGACACAACTCTGGAAATAAATATTTCAACTGCTGCAGACAGCCAAGGGTTAGTTGGAAAGCTACCTCTAAGTCGCACGTACCTCCGCTCGGTGACAAGCTTTCGGAACCACAGGACGTGCTGAAAGGAACTTCCCAAGGATTGTGCATGGGCCCATTGCTTTATAACATTGCTAGCAACGACACGACATGCCATATTCGGGAAGAAATTGACGGACTCACGCTTTCAGTCGTCCGTTTTGCCGACTATAAACAGCTGGCAATCGCGCGCAGCCGCAACAGTCTCGCAGACATGACAGTCAGGCTCGAATGCGTGCCAGATTTGATGTGTACATGGCTCCTCCAGCATGGCATGAAGGTGACCACATGAGAAACCGAACTGAATTAACTCGGTGCATGGCCGGACTGCATTGCACATCCCGTTACCGTGACATCTGTGAATCGGACACTTGTGTGTACTTTCCAAGCGCGTAAAAGACCTGGACGTCCGGATGAACTCGCAGATGACCTGGAAGGCGCACGTCAATGCGCTTGTGGCGAGATGTAGCGACATGCTGATCGGCCTGCTTCACTCCAAACACTCCGTCTGTCCTATCGCTGCGGGCAATAATTGACGCGCTAGTCACGCCACACATCAGATACCGCATCCAGGGGTACGGCAGTGAATCGAAGACACCGATGGCCAAAGTTCAAAAAGGCATCAACTTCGCTGCGAGTTTATGTTCAGGTCGCAAAAGTTTCACCTCATCTCAGATGTCACGAGAAATCTGCATCAGATGTCTGCCGTTGACTTTCCCGCGTACCGTGACGCGTGCCTGCTCCACAAGATACTTCGGTCAAAAGAGGTTATCTCACCGTGCAGACAGATCGCGTTCAACCGCGAGGTCACATCTCACTGCATCAGACAGTCCGGCATGCTACGTTACCAAACGTCCAGACAAATTCCGGAAAGCGAATATTCATATCTCTGGCGTGTGAAGCGTACAGCAAATATGTCATCTCGGCTGACCTGAGTGCTACTTCTGTTTCGGCATTCAAACGGACACGGACACGGAATTTTACACGGTAGCTATGCTGGAGGCAACCCAATCTACTCATCGTATGCATGTGCGTTTTTGGGCATTCATTTTGGGTTATCTTTTACGTTGTCTGTGCTATTGTGTATCATATTGTATGTGGCCAGTCTGTTTACCCATTTCTCATGCCAGCTTCATGCTCTTCTACTCCATTACGCATTTCATGTTATGACCCCTGTATGACGGCAGATCATAGCACAGACCATTTAGTTTATTTGGTCCGTTTACGGTGACAATGAACAATACACAACAGGAAGCTATCCAACAGATGGATAATTGACCTCTAACGCACTAAGTTCTCATTGGTTCACAACTATGGATTGAAGCATATCGCTAGCTGTTCTAATTTGTTGAGGCTGAATAAGCGTTGTATGAAGGAAATATATTACATGTATGTATATAAATATATAATAAATAAATAAATATATATATATATATATATATATATATATATATATATATATATATATATATATAAAAAAATACATATATATACCGGGTTGTTGTTGTATGTACTTTTCAAGGGTCAAGTGCCCCTTCAGTGTTGGCTTTGCACCCAATAATTTCAACTTTAAGCACGGGACCCTATGGAGTGTGCCCCAATTCACACTCGGTCCGCCCATTGTCTTCATGTAATGTGCCCCCCCCCCCCCATTAAAAAAAATGTGTTCCATAATCACTCGTGCTCTCATGGACGGTGCCTTCAATTTCTCTTCTAGGAGAAGAACTAGCTCTTTCCTTTTTCTGAGCGACTTAGCAGACTTCTCGCTCGTTCATTTCATAAACAGACCTATAGATAAATAAATAAATATATAAACTTGCCTGTATATTTGATAAACAAGCAAAACATCTGCTACGTCGTCCAGAGAAGGAAGGGAAGCTAGTTCATCTCTTGGAAGGGAAATCGAAGGCATGCCGGAGTCCACAAAAAAAAGATATACCAATGCGCCTATAACGTCTGGGATCGGCAGCGTTCCACAAAGTCTGGCAGAATGCTTCGCGAAGTCCCTATCGAGGGCACTGGGAAAGATAGGTTCGGCACACTTGAAAAATCCAGCTTACCTTTTACGACGACTGACTCAGATTGACTGTAGCGACAGAAAACTGGCCAGTTTCGACGACAAGTCTTTATTTACAAACGTCCCTGTCGATGGCGCAATATCTGCTATGAAAAGAATACTGAATCTGATTAAAGATGAGCAATGTCATTGCCTAAGGAAGACTTTTCAAAACTAGTGAAGCTTTGCATAGACATTAAATTGAATGAAAACGAATTGGTGTAGGTTAATGATCCTGCAATGGACGCACAATAGATTACATATTAGATCCACATATGAAATCTTTACAACGGTGAAATCACCGGCGTGGCAGCACGTGAGGCTGTGCAATTTCCAACCGATGAAATTGGCTGAAGCAAACTCGACGATCGACCCATGCATTTTGAAGGTGCCTGAGGCGGCCGGGAATGATGTTTGATAGTCGTTCCGGCAGGGTGTAGCTTTGCATGTTTTTATGACACTTCACCTCCCCATGTTGGCTTCCCCACGATAATTTCAACTTTAACATGGGACCACATGTGGTGTTCGTCCAATTCATGTGGGCCCTCCCATTTCCTCACTCATTGCACTCTCCCAATGATTGTTATTATAAACTTACACCTGTGGTTTCAGGGCAGCTTTGATTGCAGGCAAAGTATTTTCGATGGCGGGAATTTAAAAGCGCTGTGGGCATTACAACCGTTTTGGCTACGCGTCCTTACCGATGCTCAGCAAAAAAATTATGTTGACAGGGACGTTAATGGGGTGATATGCACAAGAGGTAGCGACACGTACCACTCTCGTCACAGTGCCGGAACCCCATTACGCGGCAGATGGCGATGGTTAATGGGAGAAGTGGGAGAAGAAGGGGGGGGGGGGGAGTGGCAGCGGTTCTCCACGAGGCCTGCTGTTGTGGTGCGGCGATCGCTGCATCACTTCACTGTCTGCACTGTCTTCACTGTCTGCACTGTCTTCACTGTCTTCACTGTCTGCACTGTCTTCACTGTCCGCACTGTTTGCACTGTCTTCACTGTCTGCACTGTCTTCACTGTCCGCACTGTTTGCACTTTCTTCACTGTCTTCACTGTCCTCACTGTCTGCACTGTCCTCACTGTCTGCACTGTCCTCACTGTCTGCACTGTCCTCACTGTCTGCACTGTCTGCACTGCCTTCACTGTCTTCACGGTCTGCAATGTCTTCACTGTCTTCACTGTCCGCACTGTCTGCACTGTCCTCACTGTCTGCACTGTCTGCACTGCCTTCACTGTCTTCACGGTCTGCAATGTCTTCACTGTCTTCACTGTCTGCACTGTCTGCACTGCCTTCACTGTCTTCACGGTCTGCAATGTCTTCACTGTCTTCACTGTCCGCACTGTCTTCACTGTCCGCACTGTCTTCACTGTCCTCACTGTCTTCACTGTCCTCACTGTCTTCACTGTCCGCACTGTCTTCACTGTCCGCACTGTCTGCACTGTCCTCACTGTCTGCACTGTCTGCACTGCCTTCACTGTCTTCACGGTCTGCAATGTCTTCACTGTCTTCACTGTCCGCACTGTCTTCACTGTCTGCACTGTCTTCACTGCCCGCACTGTTTGCACTTTCTTCACTGTCTTCACTGTCCTCACTGTCTGCACTGTCTGCACTGCCTTCACTGTCTTCACGGTCTGCACTGTCTTCACTGTCTGCACTGTCTTCACTGTCTTCACTGTCCGCACTGTCTGCACTGTCTTCACTGTCCGCACTGTTTGCACTTTCTTCACTGTCTTCACTGTCCTCACTGTCTGCACTGTCCTCACTGTCTGCACTGTCCTCAATGTCTGCACTGTCTGCACTGCCTTCACTGTCTTCACGGTCTGCAATGTCTTCACTGTCCTCACTGTCTGCACTGTCCTCACTGTCTGCACTGTCTGCACTGCCTTCACTGTCTTCACGGTCTGCAATGTCTTCACTGTCTTCACTGTCCGCACTGTCTTCACTGTCTGCACTGTCTTCACTGCCCGCACTGTTTGCACTTTCTTCACTGTCTTCACTGTCCTCACTGTCTGCACTGTCTGCACTGCCTTCACTGTCTTCACGGTCTGCAATGTCTTCACTGTCCTCACTGTCTGCACTGTCCTCACTGTCTGCACTGTCTGCACTGCCTTCACTGTCTTCACGGTCTGCAATGTCTTCACTGTCCACTGTCTTCACTGTCCGCACTGTCTTCACTGTCCGCACTGTCACTGTCTGCACTGTCTTCACTCTCACTGTCTTCACTGTCTGCACTGTCTGCACTGCCTTCACTGTCTTCACGGTCTGCAATGTCTTCACTGTCTTCACTGTCCGCACTGTCTTCACTGTCCGCACTGTCTTCACTGTCCGCACTGTCTTCACTGTCCGCACTGTCTTCACTGTCCGCACTGTCTTCACTGTCCTCACTGTCTTCACTGTCCGCACTGTCTTCACTGTCCGCACTGTCTTCACTGTCCGCACTGTCTTCACTGTCCGCACTGTCTTCACTGTCTTCACTGTCCTCACTGTCTGCACTGTCCTCACTGTCTGCACTGTCCTCAATGTCTGCACTGTCTGCACTGCCTTCACTGTCTTCACGGTCTGCAATGTCTTCACTGTCCTCACTGTCTGCACTGTCCTCACTGTCTGCACTGTCTGCACTGCCTTCACTGTCTTCACGGTCTGCAATGTCTTCACTGTCTTCACTGTCCGCACTGTCTTCACTGTCCGCACTGTCTTCACTGTCCGCACTGTCTTCACTGTCCGCACTGTCTTCACTGTCCGCACTGTCTTCACTGTCTGCACTGTCTTCACTGTCCTCACTGTCTTCACTGTCCTCACTGTCTTCACTGTCCTCACTGTCTTCACTGTCCTCACTGTCTTCACTGTCCGCACTGTCTTCACTGTCCTCACTGTCTTCACTGTCCTCACTGTCTTCACTGTCCGCACTGTCTTCACTGTCCGCACTGTCTTCACTGTCCGCACTGTCTTCACTGTCCGCACTGTCTTCACTGTCCGCACTGTCTTCACTGTCCGCACTGTCTTCACTGTCCGCACTGTCTTCACTGTCCGCACTGTCTTCACTGTCCGCACTGTCTTCACTGTCCGCACTGTCTTCACTGTCCGCACTGTCTTCACTGCCTGCACTGTCTTCACTGCCCGCACTGTTTGCACTTTCTTCACTGTCTTCACTGTCCTCACTGTCTGCACTGTCTGCACTGCCTTCACTGTCTTCACGGTCTGCACTGTCTTCACTGTCTGCACTGTCTTCACTGTCTTCACTGTCCGCACTGTCCGCACTGTCTGCACTGTCTGCACTGTCTTCACTGTTTGCACTGTCTGCACTGTCTGCACTGTCTTCACTGCCTGCACTGTCTTCATTGTCTTCACTGTCTGCACTGCCTTCACCATCTTCACTATCTTCACTGTCTGCAATGTCTTCACTGTCTTCACTGTCTTCACTGTTTTCACTGTCTACACTGTCTTCACTGTCTTCACTATCTTCACTGCCTTCACTGCCTTCACTGCCTTCACTGCCTTCACTGCCTTCACTGCCTTCACTGCCTTCACTGTCTTCACTGTCCGCACTGTCTTCACCGTCTTCACTGTCTTCACTGTCTTCACTATCTTCGCTGTTTTCGCTGTCTTTACTGCCTTCACTGTCTTCACTGTCTTCACTGTGTTCAATGTCTTCAATGTCTTCACTGTATTCACTGTCTTAGATGTCTTTAACATCTTCACTATCTTCACTGTTTTCACTGCCTGCACTGTCTTCGCTGTCTTCACTGTTTACACTGCCTTCATTGTCTTCACTGTCCGCACTGTTTGCACTATCTTCACTTTCTTCACTATCTTCACTGTCTTCACTGTCTGCACTGTATTCACTGTCTTAGATGTCTTTAACATCTTCACTATCTTCACTGTTTTCACTGCCTGCACTGTCTGCACTGTCTTCACTGTCCGCACTGTTTGCACTTTCTTCACTGTGTTCACTGTCCTCACTGTCCGCACTGTTTGCACTGTCTTCACTTCCTTCACTATCTTCACTGTCTTCACTGTCTGCACTGTATTCACTGTCTTCATTGTCTTCACTGTTTTCACTGCCTTCTCTGTCTTCACTGCCTTCACTGTCTGCACTATCTTCACTGCCCTCACTGTCTTCACTGCCCTCACTGTCTTCACTGTCTTCTCTGTCTTCACTGCCTCCACTGTCTGCACTATCTTCATTGTCTTCACTGCCCTCACTGTCTTCACTGCCCTCACTGTCTTCACTGTCTTCTCTGTCTTCTCTGTCCTCGCTATCACATCACCGCATTATAATCTATTTCCCACAAGGGCGCTTCTATACAGGAAATATCGACCATTGACCCACATTGTGGCCAAATTGTTTGTTCGCTAGTATTCCCGATCGGCACTGACGAGGGTCCAGCATTTCAACGCCTTTACATCATATTCGCATCAAAGTCAGTTGTATCGGGTACCCAGTTTTCAACCGCCATGCTGTCTGCTGCCTTGATTTTGTCGGCTAAACGAGCCCGTTTCTTATGAAGTCGATTGGCAAAGCCAACAGCGAACAAAGACACCCGGCTCAGAAGGAGCAGCTAATTGTCGGGCTATTCATCTTCATTACGGATTGCCTTGGAACATTTTCTGAAGCTAAACTTTAAACTTGATACGCAGAAGCCGAAGGTGGAAAAATTTCACGAGAAGGCAAAACATACTTTCACTTCCCCTCAGGTTTTGGTAGGGAACAGCCGGCCCGCTGCACCGCTCTTCCGCCCTCGGTCGCACACCCACTGCATCATTATGGAGAAAAGGAATCAGGCAGAACACTAATTCTATACTTCTAGAGCTATTTTGGTCCGATTATTCTGCGTGGGGTGAGGGAGACCCCCTCCCCCCTCCTGAGATATCAAAAGCTTATTGTCCGATTTGTTCGCAGGATAGCACAAGCGAATGATCAAGTTTGGCCTCGAGCTCGACAAGACCTAATTTTCACTGGCGATCGAGCACAAGAAGCTGCCCGCTGCACCAAGCTCTCCCAGCTCGGCCCACCCTCTCCCAGCTGTCTTGTAGGTGTCCTTATTAGGACATCTACGGGAAGCTCTGCCCCCGGGTGACGTCAGCCACCCGGACCACCAGTTGGTTGTTAGCCAGACTAGCCGGCCGACGCCACTAGTCGGTTGCTCGCCGGAATAGCCGGCGTAGCCCCCCTCCCACTCCCCTTCGGCCCAGCGGTGCTCTCGAGCGCCGTCGAGAAACCGACTTGTATCAGCGGTCAGCTTTTATTGTGTTTGTCCCATCCGACCCAATAGGTTAGAGCCGACAGAGGTACCTTTCTGGTTTAGTGGATCGGGCTAGCGGTCTTTGACCGTGACTGCGCCCGCCTCTGTTCGGCTACTCCCATCCCTCAAAACACTGTGTCTCTCTCCCCTTTTCGCACGACAGTTCTATTCACACTTTTCCTTGCAGCACTCTTTCAGGTGCCTTTCTTGTCAGCACCCCTTCAGGGCGCCATTACCACACCCACACACTCCTCCCCTCTCCCATCAGAGGTCCAACCCCGCGCTGGCATGCCCGGGGACCCCCAGCCCTCCCCGGAGGGCGGACGCCGGCCGCGCCCAGGAGCCCCGGCCCCGCCACCGCGAGATCCCCCTGACGGGGAATCCTTCGTGCTCATAACACGGAAGGAGGGGTCCTGGGACCGTACATCGCCCTTTGCCGTGGCAAAGGGCGATGGACGGCAGGTGGACGGGAGTAGTGTCGGCCCGAACCATCCGGTCGGGCGCACTACTGGTAAGGGTGCGTGACCAAGTCCAGGCCAGGGCTCTCCTCCATCTGAGCCATTTCCTGGCTCACCCTGTTGAGGTGGTAGTTACGGACCGCCTCAACAACACCTTCGTGACGGTGTTTGCCCCGGAGCTGGCACACCTCCCAGAGGAGCTCCTGGAGGAGCTGACCCCCCAAGGGGTGTGTGAAGTTGTCCGCCTGGGACGCCCCTCTGCGTCGACCCCGAGCCCCCTACTCAAAGTGGGGTATAGGTCGCTCGCCCCGCCGACGCACCTGGACGCTGGGTACCTCCGGTACCCCTGCCGCCCGTGGACTCCACCGCCCAAGCGCTGTCGGTTTTGCCAGCGCTATGGCCACGCTATGCCAGCGCTATGTTTGATTACGTGAAAAATATTTTATGCTTGCAGATATTATATGTCAGTGACGGGTGCTCTCCCATTTCTCCACAGGCAAACATTTAGGAGCATACGAAATGTACGACAAATGCCCACATCTTCCTCCCTATGTGCGCCTCCGTCACTTTTGAGACGCTTTGTGAGTCAAATATATGTCATGAGCGAACTCCATGGTCTATATATCACACTAGGATGGTATCATAGTGAAAACAAAATGTATCGAAATTCCGCCATTGCAGGTGCGTGAACCCACCCTTGCTGTTTTTTTTTAAAAACAGCATACCGGTTCTAAAATCAAGAACCTACACTAATAACAAACGCTTGAGTTCTCACAAGAGATAAATTTGCTTTCAAATTTTGCAATATGAACGCTTAGTGTACAGCCCGAAAACCACATCTTATTGTCTTCTTATACAAGATCCCTGAACTGACGTATGAATTTTCTGTCTGTACATGCTAGAATGGACCGCTAGAAGGAATTCAATTACGTATGCATGAACATAGAAACAAAATACAATGTGATTTTTGACGAGAAGCGAAGATCGGACAGTTCGCTTGTTGTGGAGTACTCTGAGTCCGCCGCTGGGCGCTAAATGACCAAACCTGGTCGATGCGCCCTAAAACTCAAATAACCAACCAACCATCTGAGTCCGCCGCCATCATTACGTGTTTTGCTGTCGCGGCTATCCAAACTTGATTTTTTTTTCATCTTTAGCAGAGGAAAAGTGCCATCCGCTAGAGATATGCTACGTTAAAGAAAGAGTTACGTTAATCCGGCTTATGTGGCATCCCGTTATATCAAATAAGAAAGAGAGGAAAGATGAGACGCCGGCAAGCAAGGAACGTGGCGTAAGGGCCGGCACATACATACACAGATGAAACATACACATACATACATACATACACGACACTTAGAAGGACACTTTGAGGGTGGGCAGCATCGTAACCTGCGGAGAGGCTCCACTGCCCACCTGCGACCTGAAAGGGGAAGCGGAGGCCCGACGCCCAGGGCGAGTCGTCGGCGTCGGGTCCAACCTTGTATGTGTAGGTGTATGTTTGAGTTAAAGCTTGGAAAAACCTGAGAAGGGGGAAAAAAACAGGCAGC